>JNEV01001278.1:0-14538 GCA_000697495.1 Saksenaea oblongispora B3353
ACTGAGTGTGTAGTAAGACGTGTGGTGGAGACACGCTTGGCGTGGCGGCTTTCGAGTATTTTGACATGCGCTTGAAGAGTTTCAAGTTGTTTTTGTTGGTGGGCGAATGCTTTTTTGTAGAAGTCGCGGTCCGCTTGGACTTTGCTAGCTGTTCTCGAAGTTTTTGTGCTTCAGATGGTGGTGGAGCTCTGAAGATCCAAGCTGGGTCATTGGGGTCTTCACCCGGCAAAGGGGGACGCCTACGGTTGAGGGTCTTATGGGTCATAGCAATGGTTCCTTGTGTAACAACACAAGAGGCGAAAGAGCGACCGCCGCCAACAAATAGGAAAAACACAGTAAATTAATGCTTCGTTCATAATAGAGGATTATCCAAGATATCAGTAAAGGATAATAACGATTTTATTGTGTATGTTGCATTCCTTCCATGATAATCGCTTTTTACAGAGATGAATTAAGGATGACGCTTAAATATGGTTTTCAGCTCACTTTTCTTATAGGTTCATGACATCCGGGATGATAAAAAAAAGGCTTTCCGAAAAGTATTTTTGGTCTGCTTTTTATGAGCCTAAGTATTTCATTGTATCTTGACTATGTAGATATATTCCGGACCACAAGAAGCCTTTAAGGGGCTCTGACTGGACCTACATGGGTCCTCATAGAGTTCATCCGATATGGAGCTTTACGTCTGTCAAAGACTCGAATGTGTTGGGTTTCCATTTTCTTGTGATCCACCCGCATGTATCACTGTAGATAATACGACGCGATACTCAGGTAGGCAATATATCTTTCTTCTGAACATGTTTTAACGATACTCTTAGGTTTGTTGTCTCTTCGCCTTGTTCGCAAATTACTTATACTTCGCATAATTTTTTACACCAGTTAATTCTATATTGATTTATCATAACAGAAACCATGCGTCACCGATTCAGGTGTGTGTTCTCAAGCCTGTCCTGACTCTTTCGCATAGTGCATCATGGGGTCCCCATAACCACGTGGGAGAAAGCAGGCTGATGATGAACATGTGTGACCTTGTCTCGCGTGTCCGAAGGCAAATCCCTTTTCCATGCCAAGCCCTATTCGGGAATGGGGTTTTAAGGACTTGTCTTTGCTGCTTTTTCTCGAAGTACCATGTCCGACTTACCTTCTTCATCTGTTACTGGGGCTGAACTCATTGCAGCATCTTTGAAAAGCCAGGGTGTCCAAGTTCTATTTGGTATTGTTGGCATTCCTGTTGTTGAGGTTGCCGATGCATGTCAAGCCGTCGGCATTCGTTTTATCGGTTTTCGCAATGAACAATCCGCTGCGTACGCAGCAACAGCATATGGTTACTTGAGTGGTCGACCTGGGATCTGTTTGACAGTGGGCGGTCCAGGCGTCATTCACGGTTTGGCAGGTTTGCTAAACGCCAGACTGAACTGTTGGCCTCTTGTTTTGCTTGCTGGATCGTCTGATACAGATCAGATTGATATGGGCGCCTTCCAGGAACTTGACCAGGTTGAGGCTTGCAAGCCATACTGCAAATACGCGGCCCGTCCTATGTCGGTGGATAAGATTCCGTTCGTTATCGAGAAGGCCATACGAAGCGCCATGTATGGTCGCCCTGGTGCCGCCTATGTTGATCTACCTGCAGATTTCATCCAGTATCCTATAAAACCAGAGTCTGTGGAGCGTTTGCAAGTCCAGCGTGTGCCAAATCCACCTAGAAGCATGGCAGACTCTGCCAACGTATCTGAAGCTATCCGATTGCTAAGCCAAGCCAAAGCGCCATTAATTGTTATCGGTAAAGGGTACGTTCAGAGTGGTCAAAATTCATGAAATTCATTCGAATGCTTTTTGACAGCGCTGCTTATGCTCATGCTGAAGAAGAGATTTTGCAATTGGTTGAGCGGACCAGGATCCCATTTTTACCAACGCCCATGGGAAAGGGGGTTTTATCCGACACGCATTCTCTTTGTGTCGCTGCTGCACGATCCCAGGCATTAAAAAATGCAGATGTTGTACTGATGCTGGGTGCTAGATTGAATTGGATTTTGCATTATGGGCGGGCCCCTCGCTGGTCTCCAAACGCCAAGTTCATTCATGTCGACGTCGTTGCAGAAGAGATTGGAAACAACGGTGTAGATACTTTGGCACTTGTTGGTGATATTCAACTTGTGTTGTCCCAGTTACTAGCTCAGAGTTTACCCCGCTTTGTTGATAACGCGTACATTAATCAGCTGGGTGCCAAAGCTCGGGATAATGTCGAGAGATCAAAGCATTTGACAGAAGGATCTAGCACAGCAATTATGACTTATCAAACGGCGTACAAGGTTATCAAAGAAATTTTACCATCCAAAGATGTAGTATATATCAGTGAAGGTGCCAATACCATGGATATTGCGCGGTCTTTCTTTGATATGCATGAACCGCGACATCGTTTGGACGCAGGCACGGGTGCCACCATGGGTGTAGGCATGGGTTATGCGATTGCAGGTGATCAGCATAATACCAATACCTATAAATCCGTTAACATATTATCAATTGACAGCAAAAGTATTCTATCCCACAAAACTGGTAGTTTCAATCGTGGGCGATTCTGCGTTTGGATTCAGGTGCGTCTCTGAGATGGACATGTTTTTTTGTATACTAATTTATTTTTGCAAAGTGCCATGGAGCTGGAGACAGCGGTCCGAGCGAAATTACCACTCCTAATTCTGGTCATTAATAACAATGGATTATACCATGGATTAGAAAATAGGGACTATGAGGATCTCCGCGACAATGATACACTGCCGTCCACTGCGTTGTCTCCGGAGACCCGTTATGACCAGCTAGCTGTTGCTTGTGGCGGAAAGGGATGGCTCGTAAAGAATCAAATGGAGCTCTCGAGTGCACTTACAGAAGCTACCACGACATTCAACAATGCTGTGTGTGTTATCAATGTGATGATTGTCCCTGGTGGGAAAAAGAAGCTTGTATGTGAAGGATCATCAGAAAAGAAGCAACAACAATACTCATTTCTCTCTAGGAATTTGGATGGATGAATAACGTCCCAAAGGCAAAAATATAAGTGACGAAGTACGATCAAAATAATCAAATGATCCATATTTACCAACGCACTTATTTTTGTTGCAAACAGGAGTTGTTCCAATTTGGCCAAAGATCGACTAAATCGATTATAGTTATCCTTTCTGACTGAATAAAAAGTTCTGTCTGCCCATTCTTCCTTCCTATTTGTCAGCTTCTGCAGTTCTGCTGTCTACGCCTGTTACAGCGTCTCTTGATTTTTTGTCCTCTTATTGGCTATATTCCCGTGATCTGTGCAAAGCTTCATTGGTTGCTGTGAGGCTCAAAGGGCCGAGTACGCTGCAATCAGAGGGGTTTCATAGTTTTTTCCAGGATATGTCAATGGTTCTTCCTCTTTATCGTTGTGATCCATCATGTTTTTCTTAGTTGAATAGAGTATTACTTCATGCCATGGATGTGCAGTCTGTCGTGAATGGAGGTCAAGTGCTTACCGAAGCGAAGTGAAGATAGAAAGTACTTCATCTAATGAATGTCTGGCTACACATCCGATCATATCTTATTCAATCACTCTCACGAAATTTTTATATCTCTTGTGGATGGCCTCGTTTACCATTCAAGCAAATGAACTTCCTTCATTATAAGTAATGGAGAACCATGTTAGTTCTTTTGCGGTAATCTATTGTATTATCAGATGGCTGTTCAGTGAACTAAGAGAAAATTTCTTTGATTATCATGCACATGCTTCGATACATATGATGCTGGATATTTCAAGAATTTTACGCTAGTCGAAAGGAATTCTGCGCTGAAACAGGGTTGAATTAGCGCTACATGCAACATAAAAAATTTTGAACTTACATGGAAGTTGGTTTCGTATGACGCAGAATTTATCTCGCCCAACGTAAGCATCCATGGTGGTAAGTCTCTCTGCAATACGTTGATATATAATTTACTTACCCCGAAGGTATTTATGTCATGCGACGGGGATCGCCGCCGTACCGTATCTTCCAAAGGTAGAACGGGGTATAAAGGAAAATGAACAGTATTACATTGGCTGTTTTTATGGTCGAACGGCGCTAGTGTTGAACCTGTAAGCATCGTACTAATGCCAGCTAGAACGATGCAAGTTGCAGTCTCCACTTCGCGATTTATCGTATTGCGCCCCGCTTTGAACCGCGGACAATCCGCATTGATACACACTGAACTGCCATCCACCGATATCATTTTCGTGTCTCCACTTATTGATTTGGTAACTGCTACAGACACTCAGGACTGACAGCTAAAGGACACTCATATAATCTGTATCAAAGCGACTACCAAATAACTCTTTAAAAGGACTGATAATAAACAAATGTTACTGAAACTATTGAACATACATAACCTGAATAGCTGTAAACATGAGTGTCCATGAATTGAGTTTCTGTAAACAGAGTATCCGTAAATTGGGTGTCCGTAACCAGAGTATCTGTAAATTGAGTGTTCATCCAGAAGACTCAGTTTATTAAGAGTCAGGAGTTACGTTAGCGTTTCTTTACCACCGGCCTTTATTAAAAGATCATTCAGTAGTCGCTTTGATAGAGGCTATATGAATTTCTGTAGCATTTCCCTGCTGATTTATACAGTTTTGGACGACATGACTGAGAAAAACAAGCCGAACATGTTTGGGATGTCGTATACTCGTGCGCAACGCCTATGGTTGCATATCGGCGATGAACTCCTCTCATTTTTTTTTCTACCTCGTCTTGCGTGACCTCTTTTCCGCAAACCAATGCCTGTGCCAGCTGCCTCGATGCACATAACTAACCGACATTTTCTCCTGAGAGGATTCTGATCTAGACTTCTGCCGATCCATCTGCCTATGATGGCCATAAGAGTTTGATTCCTAACGAATCGCCCGCTGGATCAGCCAAAGAACAACATGAATTGTGCAATGGTATTCAACCGTTCTTAGACATGAATGCAAATGGGCCGCAATCGTCATTTTGCAATATCTCTGAATCAGTGATTGAGCTTCCAACACCTGAAGGAGTCACTTCTTTGCCCACGTCAATGTCCCATATCATATGCATTGCGACCTGTTGTTGATGCAGCTGTCAAAAAATGGTTGGATGACGAGATTATTGTTCCAGCTTCCGTAAATAGCTCATGGAATAGCTTTTTGACTTTAGCTGACAAGAAAGACGCTTATGGCAACAAAACTGGGAAAAGACCGTGTTTGGATCCTCGGCATATTAACCGTTACTTGCCTGATGACAAATATCCCTTACCTACACTCAGGGAAATCTTCCATGCATTAGGTGGTTCGAAAGTCTTTTCTACATTAGACTTAACTAGCGCATTCCATCGTTTCAAAATTAACGAAGCTGACCAACACAAGACCGCATTCACACCCAATTACCATCAATATATGTTCCGTGGATGCCCATTTGGTCTCAAGCCGACCTCTTCTAAATTTCAAAGAGTGATGCACATTATCTTCAAAGACATGCCTTTTGTCCGCACCTTTGTTGATGACATTGTCATCTTCTCTACTGACATGGCTACACACACTGACCATGTTCAACAAGCAATCGCCGCTTTAACTCAAGCCAACCTAATACTGAATCCTCAGAAATGTCATTTTGCGCAAAAATCAGTTTACTTGTTGGACTTCTTCATTTCCGATCAGGGCATTTCTCTTTACCCTCGCAAAGTTACTAATGCCTTAGAGTGGCCTATACCACAAACAGGCAAAGATATTCAGCAATTCATGGGTATCGTCAATTACTTCCGTGAGCATATTCGCAATATCTCTACTATTAGTGCTCCACTTGATTCCTTCCGACATGCTGGTTCATTAAAGGGCTTGTGGACTTCACAGCACACTACATCTTTAAATAAGCTCAAAGAAGCTTTAGCGCAGGATGTGTTACTTCACTATCCTGACTTCAGAAAACGTTTTTATGTAGCCACAGATGCCTCCAACTATGGCATTGGCGCTGCTCTATTCCAAAAAGCTGACGGTAAAGAATAATACATTTCGTTCATGGCCCGCTCGCTGAGCAAATCCGAGCGTAATTACTCCACTACAAAACGGGAATTACTCGCTGTCATTTTCGCTCTCAAAAATTTCATCAATTTATTTGGGGTCAACCTTTTACCCTCTACACCGATCACAAGGCTTTGACGTATCTGCATACGCAAAAAAATCGCCAGTCCCATGATGTTGACATGGTTCGACACTCCCCTTGACTACAATTTCGATATTGTACACTTACCTGGTTTGGATAGCGTACTTCCAGATCGCTTATCACGCTTGTCCAAACCTGTTGACAAGCTGAAGGGGATAATACCAATGCAACGCAAAATACTGCTTACAAAACTGGTATTTCTTCAGATAAGAAAGGACCAAAAATATTCAGGGTTCGCACAAAAACTGCTCCCGTTGACACAATGGCTCCTCCTAATGAACGCCGACCTGATGAGTTACAAAATGCTCACTTGGCTATAGGACACGCAGGTGCCGAGCACATTGTACGATACTTACACAAGCAAGGTATCCATTGGAACAACATACTCCAGGATGCTGTCGAACTTGTTAAAGGTTGTATTGGCTGCCAAAAGTATAATATCGTGCAGAAGGGCTACAATCCCCTCAGACCGATTTACGCATACATACCTGGCGATCACTGGGCTGTTGATCTGGCCACGTTCAACAAAACGACAATGTCAGGCAACAATTACCTTCTCGTCATGGTTGATATTTGCACACGATTCTGTATCTTACGTGCAATCTCCAATAAACAATCGGATACGTTAGTCAAAGCGTTCGTCCAATCTTCTGCGACTTTGGCATCCCTCGTGTCATACAATCCGACAATGGCACCGAGTTCAAGAATAGCTTCATGAGAAAGCTTGCCGATAGTCTAGGTATTGACCACCGACTCACCACACCATACCATCCCCGCGCTAATGGTGTAGCTGAACGATGGGTGCAATCTGCAACACAGATCATCCGCAAAAAGATTCATGGTGCTGGAAAAGACTGGGACTATTACGTTCCTACCGCACAATTGGAGTTGAATATGCGTGTCTCGAAACGTTTGAACATTCCTCCATTTTCGCTCATGTTTGCCCGTAACATGAATGAGTTCCGAGACTATCGTCCAGAGGACTCTACTCCACCTAAAGTCATGACGCACAAAGATCTGGTTACCAGACTGGAACATATGCAAAATATAGTATTTCCAGCGCTGAAGAAAGAAAACACTGGCATACATGAACGCGATGAAAAACAAGTTTGACACAAAACACAAACTTGTTGACTTTCCAAAAAAGAGCCACGTCATGGTTCGGGTTCAATCACGCGGTAACAAACTTGCTCCTGCCTGTGAAGGCCCATACACTGTGTTACGTAAGACAGAAGGCGGCTCATATGTCCTGCAAGACGAGACAGGTCCTTTAATGCCCAGAGATTTTGCCCCTTCTGAGCTCAAGCTTATTTTGCAAGATGATGTTGTCCCTGCCGATGAACTCTATGAAGTTCAGGCAATCCTAAAACATCGCAATCGTGAATACCTGGTCAGATGGAAAGGTTATATCCCTGAAGACAATTCTTGGCTTACACCAGACGCTTTCACTGATCCAGATTTCATTATCCAATACTGGAATCGCCTCGGACAAAGCAATGATGATCGTACAGAGGAGAACCATACTCCCAACGAACGTACAAATAAACGTCAAGCTAATACTACTCACCAAACCAGACGTAGTAAACGCTCTAAACTTTAAACTCGTCCGATCTATATTTCTGCACTACAAATTCATCATCTTAACGCAACAGGATCTACATCCACATGTCTTTATTCTGCTAACGCTTTTAATGAGCTAGCGCACTTACATATGAATTCTACCACCGCTTACATGTTTACGCTTCTACAAATTGATCATTCAGGATCTTTTCCTCAAACTATTTTTTCCCACTGGGTTTTTTAGAGGTTTTTATCGATCCTGACTAATTATCCAACGGTTGTCTCAACCTGGAGTGGGGTAATGTCGTATTTCATAGTACAACTGCACTATGATAATCATGGATAAACCTTCTAGACAAAAAACCAGATAAATAATGATCTATATCATGGACGAATCATTGTATATTGTTGTACCTCAATGTACCTGAAACCAGATCAACATTGATCATTGGTTTATCATTGTAAAATTTTTATTTTGTAAGAACACCGCCACTAGTATAAAAGCCATGATCAAAACAATAATAAACATCATCTAAGAGTCTCAACGTATTTCCGTTGTTATCAATCTATTCACTCTATTTTCTAAACCAAATCCCACAGAGTGCGGTTTTTCTGCTGCAAATCAGTCATGGGGAAAGGTTATGACTGACAAGCGGAAACTGGCATTTGAACGAATGGAACAAGCAGCACTCCAGTTGGGAGTGCCAGTTTTCTCATCAAGTGCAGATGGGAAAACACATATAACCGTCGAAACAAGTAAGTTGACACTGGTTGAATTTATGGTTTTATTAATAATACAAAATATTAGACAGAACGCTGGAAGAGAGGAGCAGCAGGGTGACGTGGAAGGCGAGGAGGAAGGGGAGAGTAATGATGTCGAGCTTGACTCATTCATACAATGGTAGTGAGAGGTGTGTGTCACGTCGAGTACAGATAGCAGCCAATAGAAACACGAGGATGTGCGTGATTTTTTATTATTTTTTTGACACTTTTTTTTAAGTCCAGTCTACTCTTTTTTTAAGTCTCAGTCTACCCTTTTTTTAAGTCAGTCTATTCTTTCGGCACCATTTTCTTTTTACTATCTTTCAGTACAGTTTTGCAAAGACTTCGTCTGTCGTCTATCTGGTTAGTTATATATAATACACCTCTTTTCTTCTATGCTAACTTCGTATTTCTGATGGCATTGCTACCTACTAATTCTCAGATTGCTTTACAGGAATGGTTCGACTCTCAGATTTTCCTTTATTCTCTGTCAAACTTTCAAGTGAGTTTCTAACTTTTACAGCCATTTTTCTTACTATCATATAGGAGTTCAGTACGACTACCTTTCAAATCTACTGTACTACTGTTCAGATGCTCCTCTCTCAAGGCTCTTCTTTGCACAGAGGTAACTTGCTTGATGCCCATGCTAATTTCGAATCATTGTTTTTATTTTCTGTGGTACGGTGTAGCGCCCTGAGATGCTACGGTCTCTTTTTATTTTTTTACTTTTATCTTTTTTTATGTTTATTTTTTTTATTATACATTAGCAAGAAGGAGAATAAAACAGGGGATGACAGAAAAAGAACGGAAGGTGTTAAAGAACATTACAAAGAAAAGGCTAAAGAAAGAAAGCAATTATCGCCATACAAAAGATTAATATCGCTACTATCAATTTCAATGCCGCCGCTACTTATTTTACTACCGCCCGCTACTTATTTTACTACCGCCCGCTACCAAGTTTATTGCCGCCCGCTATCGTATTTATTACCGCCCGCTACTATTTTACTGCCGCTGCCATACTACCGAAATCAACTGTCACAGCTGCCACTGATAAATTTCTAGTCACAAAGTGCTACGAAAGCGAGGCAACTCAAATACATCAAACATGAGGCAACCCAAGTGCATCAAACATGAGACAACCCAAGTGCATACAACATGAGGCAACCCAAGTAGCTTGAACAAAGACATCTCAAGTAGCCCAAATTCAACACATCCCAAGTTCTTTTAACTGTTTCATCTCTCTCTCCGTTTCATCTTTTACTTCCTATGGGAATTCCTTAGGACACGACATCAGCTAAACCATAATAGGGAAAAATGTCGTGTCGAGTTGTACGAACACCTAAATAAAGAGAGCCGTACTGCACGACATGACCTTTCAGAAACCGATCCCAAATGTGTAAGAGAATTGTCATGTCATTGTTGTAAACGAGAGACATATGGAGCCAAACTAAGTTAATAATTAAGAGCCCACTCCCTAAGTCTAAAAGACAGTAGCATGGATACTGTTTAAGGCATCTTCTTTGAAGAATAAAACTTAGTCTCACGTACTTCCATATCGCCCACTAAGCAACATCACATTTTTTTTACGTGAATTCTACACCAAAACCAACCGCCGCAACATGAACCGCAACAACAATGCTGAAAACCACAACATGGACAACATTGCACCTGGCATGATGGTGAATGACCGTTGTAAAGGTATGATTTTTATGGCCGTGTACCAAGTTGTGAGTGTAAAGCGGTTTTCAGTAATAAAAAACACCAAGAGGTAGGTAGCGATTTATAATAGCAGTCAGTTTTGGTTTTAGTGAGCACCAGGTGAGGCTTTGAGTCAACACCAAGACTAGATGAGATATCTCTCGGTTGAAAGATAAAGATAGAAATAAAAGAAAAAGGTTTCTTTTAACACCGAATGTAATGGGTGTTTGTGTAGACTCTTGATAGGTTCTAAGAAAAAGAAAATATGATCGTTAGTAGATCGTGTTTATGATTACCAGGAATCTCGTGTGGGATCGTTCAAATGGAATCAAAGGATAATAAAATAATCCGTGGAATAAAGGTAAAAGAGAAAAAAAAATAATCATTGAATCAAAATAAAATCAGTCGTGGCAGAGTCGTTGCTGCGTGTGTCAATGAATAAAATAAAAATAAAAAGATGTTATCGGTGGTTTCTTGATGATAACCAACGGAGGTGCAAGGAGACGATTGTGGTCTTGATATTCTTGGAAAACCTTGGCTTTTGCGCTTGAAAAATAGAAAGCAGAGAACTTTAGTTTTGTTGTTTAACCTCAGTAGTAACCTAATATTTTATTCATTTTGAAAAATAGTGGGGTATTTATACAAAAATCGGTGAATACAAAATATGGCTAAGATACTATGAATTGTGTGTGGACATTGTCTGTTTGAATACAATGCGGACATTTCATGTTTGAATACAATGCAGACATTGTCTGTTTGAACACAGTGCAGACATTTCGTGTTTGAATACAGTGCAGACATTTCGTGTTTGAATGACCTGTCATGTGATTCTGTCAGTTGCTGTGGTAGTCATTTTGAGTTCGGCAGTAGTAAAATCGAGAGTGGCAGTAGTAAAATCGAGAGTGGCAGTAGTAAAATCGAGAGCTGCGGCAGTAAAGTCGATAGCAGTGGCAGTAGAGTCGATAGCGGCAGTAGTAAAATTAATAGTGGCGGCATTATCTTTTTGTTCAGTGTTTTATCCTTTTTATCTCAATGTTTTTCCTATGTCTTTTCTCATTCTTTTCTCACTTTTTTCTGTCATCTTCTTTTTTATTTGCCTTCCTTTGCTAATGATATATAAAAAAAACTATTGTATAATAGAAAAAAATAAATGGTGTGTGCATCCAAATGGATGCTTACACTGTGCCACCACCAACTCCACCATCAGTGCTCAACATGACGATGTGGAGATGCAAATGTCTATCTGTCCTGACGAGTTTGTCTTGCAGATTTGTGCACCTACATCTCAGATGGGTTCCTTGTATCTTAACAACCAAACCCATGCTTCTGTTGGCTTGAGTAACAGGACACAGGGAGAAAATTCATCTGAAGTGTAGCCGTATTGCTACATGATGTGTCTATATCCCAATCGGACACATCTTGATGAGTCTGTAATTAGTTTAATGATCTCTGATAATAATAAATACAGACAGACACTACAATAGTATTGGAGAACGTTCTTCTCTCTACAAAACTGTAGTGTTATATCTAACGAAATCGAAACTGATAAGTTCATGAGACTCAGTGCACTGTTTTATTCTTGTTAAAAAGAACAAGGAACTAGTCTTACTAAAAACTCCTCTAGATAACCGAATTCAGTGGAGTGATGTGTGCTTTACGTATTAGGAACTGTTGTGTAGCATTGAGTTGTTTAGACACAACATCACCCTCCTCCAGGCTGTTTAGCCAATTGAAAGTTGTGGCAGAGTGCAAAAATTTAACCTGGGAAATTTTTAATGGCGTTTGGTTGCCTTGTACTTTGTATTTTGAGGTAGATCTGAAGAGGTACCTCTACCGCATCTTCTTTTGTTATTTGTAGGAGTATTTTGGCCAATGTGGCGCCAATAGGTGCTAACTGTGATAGGATCATCAAAGGAACTGGGTAGTTTCCAAGTATCGTGTTCACTAGTATATCCTTTCCATCACACTTTGTAGCGATATTGATTATTTGCTTCCTTTTTGTGAGCCAGTATGTGATCAACAACATAGACTTTTTCAGCGATTTGGTTTTTACTTTGAGGTGCCAGTTTTAATTCAGATGGAGTATAGTTTCTCCTTTCTAGATCATTTTGGTTGTCTTTGAAGACATATGAACCGCCTTTTGTTTTGTGGATAATTGTATATGGTCCTTCATATTCAGCATCAAGTTTGCCTTGTTTTTCTTTAACCTTAACCATTACTTGTTGTCTAGGTAGAAACTCCATTATTTTGTTGTTTTTGTCAAATTGCATTTTTCTGGCATCATTGATTTGTTTTGTGTGCTCATTTATCACTGGGAAGATAAGTTGCTCCATTTCTTGAATTGCTGTTTGCAATTCTTTGACACTCATGGGTTTTGATGATTTATTCTTTCAGTAATCTTTTAGTTCATTTGGGTTGTGGGCAAACATAAGTGCAAATGGTCTTGAGTTGTGCCATTCTGACACTTTGTTGTTTAGTGCTAGTTGCATTGTGGGAACATATTGATCCCAATCATTTGTTGCACCTTCCATTTGTTTTTTGATACTCTTGATTGCAGATTGTACCCATCTTTCAGCCATGCCATTTGCCTGAGGATGATATGATGTTATTAATTGGTGGTCAAAACCAGCCATTTCTGCAAATAATTCTATGAGTTCATTGGCAAATTCTGTGCCATTGTCTGATTGTAGTATGCACAGTAAACCAAAGTCACAGAATATTTGTACTAGTTGTTGCATAATGGTTTTTGCTTGTTTATCAGGGATTGGTCTTAGGATGCAGAATCGTGTACAGATGTCCATGAGCACCAAAAGATGTGTATTGCCATTGTGTGTTTCAGGTAGTTTGCCTGCCAGATCAATTGCCCAGTGATCACCAGGAATCTCTGTACTGATTGGGCATAAAGGATTAAAACCATGTCATATTATATTGAATTTTTGGCATTGTGGACATGATTTGGCAACATTTAGTGCTTTTTCCTTTAAGTTTGGCCAGTGCATTCCTTTTTTATGCAAATCTCTAATGATTGCTTCTGCAAATCTTTAATGATTGCTTCTGCAAATCTTTAATGATTGCTTCTGCAAATCTTTAATGATTGCTTCTGCACTGAAGTGACCAAATAGGTGTGACTCCTGCAATAGTTCATGGTGATCTTGTTCTGGTGGTTCTACCATATTTTAGAGCAGCTTTGCAGCTTGAAAATTTGGATCCTTATCAAGTTTGGCACTTACTGATGAAGGATGCTCACCCCCTCCCAGCTCTTTTGCTGCAGGAAAAAGGTAAGATAGTTGATTTGGCAATGTATTATTGATCCCTTTGAGATGTATAACATCAAAGTTGTAATCCAGCAATTGATCCAACCATTTGATGAGCATCGGATTGAGCTCTTTTTGAGTGTGTAGGTACACCAATGCTTTGTGGTCAGTATGCAGAGTAAATTTGTTACCCCATAGATATGGATGAAAGTGGTTAAGTGCGAAAATAATTGCTAACAGTTCCTTTTTTGTTACTGAGTAATTTTTCTCAGAGCTGGTTAATGACCTTGCCATGAAGGCAATGTGGCGTTTTTTGCCATTGAAATCAATTTGGTATAGCATGGTACCTATCCCCTCATTGGAGGCATCAGTGGCTACACAGAAAGGTTTTGTGAAATTTGGCTGGTGAAGCACAGGGTGTACAAGTAAAATTTTTTTCAAAGTTTCAAATGCAGTTTGATGTTCCTGTATCTATGTGGAATCTGTAAAAGATAGAAGAATAAATAGATAATGAAAATAAGTCCTTGAGACTCAAGATAGGATTGTTTTTATTAAGTTAGATTCCAAGGAGTATTTATACTAGAAGCAGATCTTAGATCATAGTTATCTGAACAAAGTTTTTGTATCAATCAGTAATAAGATTGATGATGGTGAAAACTTTTTCATAGTTAGAACCAATGGTTGAGCTAAGGTTATTGTTTCTATTGTTCCTGACTTTCTTTTTGTGATATTACGAAGATTAAAACAACACAATCAGACAAGTAGATTCAGTGAGACTGTGACCAGGATCTTTATTTTGTTTTCAATCTTCTTATATAGTTATCTGAGTGAAAAGCGGGACGTTATTGATGAGACTTCTTGTAAACCAATAATGAGAAAAGAAAAGATTTTATCCTAATGTCCGTTGAAATGAGCCACTGGTGCACTATGTAAATAGTGTGATCATTGGTGCTCTTACTGAGACAATGGGAGCCCTGGATGATTGGTAGGTAATTCAGGAACAATAATTAAATTACCGACTGATCAGAAGTAGCTGTGGATAAATCTGGTGTAACAATAAAAATTTTACAAGAAGTTTATCTGGCGACGAC
>JNEV01001289.1:0-143215 GCA_000697495.1 Saksenaea oblongispora B3353
GAGATGATGTAGGAATTCACGAACAATTGCACGCGAATCAGTACTTGCCGGATGAAACCAGACAAATGTATCACGCGATCATGAAACCTTTCCTGATACTGAGGTCGCACACAAGAGGACCACGGCAATTTTCGCGTATATCTCTCGGTAGAGGTACCTAGCCTGAATGCAATTTCCTGATTTTTTGTTCGGTTGTGCTTTGGACACGACAGAGCTCTGGAAGAAGTGTGCTCTGATGAGCCACAAGCTGGGCAAGATCTTGGAATCACGTTGGGATTCCAGGAACTTTCCGCCTTTGCATATCTTCCTCGCGCTTTGGCACGCTTTACTTCTTTTTCCTCTTCAGTAGTTAACTTCCTCTTCGTGCCCACTATGAAGTTATTGTTTCAAACCACCGAAGATTAATAAAAACTAAAGATTGCAAGTTTTCAGCTGTACCTCGTTCGATATGCTCCTTGCAGACTCTTGATCTACGGGTCCGATGCCCTTCTCCACCACAGTCCTTACACACTACTGTATATACAAGAGATCGATGGCAAATTTTAGGCAAATTTTGGTGCCATTCTTAAACACACTAACCCTGCTGTAAGTTCTCCTTCTCTCGTGCTCTTAAAAACTTCTTGAAGTAGACAAATGCGTGAACAGAAAAATTGATGGCAGCTTCGATAAACCAGAGGTAACCAGAAATAGCCTGGGAGGAAAGCATGAGGGAAGCGGAAGAAAGAAGTAACGCTTCGTCTCTAATTTTACATGGTTTAAAATGTTGTCGTCTTCACACGTCACCGAGAGGTACATATTTCATGGAAGGCCGAATATTTCAATTAAACATTGACACAACCGCACTCTTCTTTGCCCTCGGTATAGAAGCAATGGGTCCAAGACCACTGGCATAATCCTTTTGGCACCGCTTCTAATAGTAGTGCACGCGCTATCTTTAATAGAGGCACAACTATTAAATTTATTCTTGGTACAAAGGATCTCATCCTTGGTCTCACCAAGCTGCAAGTAACACATGTCCCTAATACTGATCATTATGCCTTGTCAATCTTTCTGACCACGTGCATTCCTCCACAAGGCCCTGATCTATAGCGTTTCAACGTACTCTTGTTAAGAACACATACGCCTGGTCACAACTTGTTGCATACCTAGACACCGCAGCGTTTCGCTCCCAACGAAACATATCAGTATCAAAGAGATAGGCCTAAGTCTCACTTGCGGGCCTTTTGCCAACGTCTGTTGCGGAAACAGGCCTGATATCGATCCTGTCAGATATCATCATTACGTCGTCGAACACTACTTCGCTTTAATACTCGATCTCAACCCAACTCACACTTATATACAGGAATTACAGGAGGCGGAGTCCCTTCTGGACACCACCCTCGGCAACATTTTATCATTTCGCACAGGCACTTTCTAACATACTGCCCTTACAGATGAATAATTACGAGAAAACGTTTAAAACATACAATGAGAGAGGTCATACATAAAGGAATGCATGGATAAATCATGGCTCAATACGCTTCTGCTCACTTATCCTGTATTCAAAACGCGTCTTCGCATTTTTAAAGGAAGAGATTCGTTTTTATTTTTCTGAACGTCATTTCAGAGACAGTACGCAAGAACGTGAAGAAGTTCCAGCTCGTCAGAGCGTAAGTTTTAGATGATTAACCACCAGATCATTTGAGATAACGTCACATCCTAAAGTAATCAGAATAGAGTATGCATTCAGCAAGATAGTACCTTTTCGACTGAGATAAGTTTATATTCGGGACACAACCCGAGGCCAATTTGCGACATACTTACTGCATATGTGTAATAGATCATTTTCTTTGTTTCTTGTTATGAACACTTAATGTACAGTACTAAACACGAGTAATATGAAAAATACATATATCATTACGAGTAATGCGCTTATCCATCATCTTACAGAGGTGCGCGAATTTGTAGAAAAACTTGGCTATCCATTCACATACTTTTAAAAAGAAATCGGACGAATCAGTTCCAGAAGGTAAAGTGAAGAAATATCTCGTCGAGTAGCAAGTTTCTTTTTTCCCTTTGATGCATTACTGAAAAAAAAAAACAGAGTATCACTTGCAGACTGACCTCAGATGCTGTTATCGCAAAACGGAGTAGGTGGAATATACAGGAAACCTTGATTTTGAAAACCGAAGGAACCATACAGAGAAAAATGACTCGGTCTTGGCTAAAACAACAGACATTGATTTTTTGCCCCTGTATCATACACTCGGTTTGCAAGTCGATTGTCCGCTTTTTAAGTATTTCTTCCCGCATCTGGGTTCGCCTCTTACTATAAAAAACCTTAATGGAACGTAAGAAAAGAGCGAATATAAAGGTAAGTACAGGTAAGTATATTTGCTCTCGCGAATATCGTTATATCAATATTCCTGCATACTCTCCGTAACTAAATTGTATTAAGCAGCTCTGGTATGAAGTGAAGAGCAAATCTAAGTGCAACAAGTTTTTGATAAAAGAGGGTTGTAGTGTGGCGTCGTCCCCTCCTATGGATTACACCAGGGCGTGTTGTGTCTGCATTAGAAAGATATCAATGTTCTTTGGATATCCCAACCTTAGGAACGACCGCAGGCGACACTACGTTGATGTATAGTATACTCATGCATTTGCGTATGGATCTTTGTTATGACATCTATGTATGTCAAAGGATGGAAGAGGCTCTCTGAGCTAGATCATACATAATAAAAACTCTTCAGCACTCTTTTTCTTCGGTGAGATACACGACGCTTTCGATGTGCACACAGTAGGGTTTCTATGATATTTGATCAGACTCACATATTGGTGAGCCTTACTTCAGAGATTCATTTCTTCACGCTTACAGCGAGAAAAGAAAGATATTGCATGATCAATCCAGGCTTGGCAGTCTGATCTCGTCACTTTACTCACTGAATCACAAATTCGATCCGTAAGTCGGTCGTCTGCTTTCAGTGCATTTCTCCTGAGGCCTGCTTTTACCTTCGACCAGAATTCTTCAATAGGATTTAAGAATGGAGAATAAGGAGGCAAATACAAACATTTGTATCCTCTGCTCTCAATCAGATTACTAACTGTTGCTGGTGTGTGTATCGGAGCATTATCCATCACGATGTAATGCCCTTTCATATCATGTTTATCCAGCACGTCCATCACATTTGATATATAAGACAGGAAATGTTCTGTTCGTGTACCGATCCGACCATTAATTGTCTTTGTTTCCCTCCCGTTAATCTTCCTCTTTTTGGACACAGATGCAGCCTGAGGCTTTCTCAAAGATATACACTCCCCGAAAGAAAGTCTAGATGCAGTTGAGCAAACTCCGAAGTGGAGATTAATCATACACACCTTTCAACATGAAGTACATCCCATATTTTCATATGTATGATAGTCTGGAAAAAAAAAGGAGCAGTAAAACATAGCCATTGAGAATATTTATTTCAAATTTTGGTCGTAATCTAATATCTCGTGTGGCCTCCATGGGCTTCAATAACTGCCTTACATCTGTCGGGCATAGAAGCAACCAAGTTTTGACACACACTTTCGAGTATGGAGGCCCATTCCTCGAACAGAACTGCTTCCAACTCCTCTGGTTTACTAATCAGGTCTCTGCGTTTCTCCATACGTTGTTGAAGGTAATCCCAAAAATTCTCAATTGGATTGAGATCGGGACTCTGTGCAGGCCAGTATGGAAAGACAGAGACATAGTTCTTGCTTTTCCATTGCCTCGCAGCTGCACAGGTATGGCACGTCGCCCCATCATCCTGGAAGATATAGTCCTTATGTTTGTTTTCACGTAAAAAAGGAAGTTTTTTCTTCAAAACCTCGATGTACGCTTTCCCATCCATTCTTCCTTTCACTGGTTCAACTGGACCAACTCTGCTTGCATTAAAGCAGCCCCATAACATGACAGAACCGCTACCAAACTTCATCATCTCTTTGATATGCTGTGGCAATAAAGCTTCTCCTTTCTTGCGTAAGACTCGCTCTCTGCCATCATTGCCCACAACACAGAATCTGGACTCATCTGACTAGATGACCTTCTCCCATTGTTCCTTTGTCCAATTAGCATGCTCTTTGCCCACTAAATCCTCTTCTCCTTATGCTTCTCAGTTAACTTAGGTCTACGGACAAGTCGACGTGAAAATATGCCAAGATTATGAACAGCTTTTGCTGAAGGTGGGGTATGACACTTTGACATCCGAATCGGAGAAAGACGTGTGATGAACCTTCAGGGGAAGACGTGGGTTGCGCCTGATGCTCAGCTGAATTGCGCGTTCTTAATGTTTCGTTATCTTTGTTGGCCTTCCAGCTCTAGGTTTTGATACTGCAGTTCCCGTCTGTTTTATGTTTTCTATAACGTGCTGAACAGTTGATCGTGACATATTCAAGGACTTTGCAATTCCGCCAAACGACATTCCAGCTTCCCTCATGCCATAGATCATGGATCTCTGCTGCACTGAAAGTTCAGATTAGGCTTTCTGTTAGTGTTAGAAATGTCTGTAAGAGCCATAAAGAAAGTTTATAATAACAAAAGCGAGAAAAAGATTGCAAAAGTTCACACTATGTTATTGTGAATTTCGGAGTTTGCTCAACTGCATCTAGACTTCCTTTCGGGGAGTGTGAAGTCTACGAAAGAAAACTACTTGATCGGCGCAAACCATCCCTATTCGCCAGCGCAAAATAAACTTTCGTCCAACGCAAAGTGACTTGCAAAATCCTGTAGGTACATGAATCTCGAAGGCAGTGTCGCCACTTGGGAGAAAAGGAAGCAAGTTTGCTTTTGAATTGAATGGGAGGGATACTTTGTTAATTTGTACTGCAGAATATAATGAGACTATGATCAGCGATGCATCCGTAGACAATAATGAAGGAGTCAAGACTACCTGTCATGTCTGGAGATAAACAGAGGCTGTACTTTACATCGCTACCTGAATACATTTAGTTCTTGGTCTAACATTCTTACGAATAAACGACACCCCTCGGTCTCACTGTACTTCTCCAGTCCCGACATCATACTATCCCAAGCACAGTGGTGCTACCTGACGCACGACCCATCCCGAACGCCACAGAAAGCTACCGACGGGACCACAGAGATGCGATTCTTTATGCGTGTCAGCAACTCACTGGTAGTGACGAGTCCCAAAGCAAACCAATGTATATAGTCGATAATCTCAAGCTATAACCATTTTCTATCATCAACAAAACTGGTGTCGAACAAAACGCTCTTGCGCATCCAAACGTCATAGACAATATTGCTTCCGAAGAACCGTCCGCCATTACGACAATACCATCTAAATGACGTTATCATGAAATCGATGGCAGTTCTAATTTATGTGTCAATTGCACGCCCAGATCGGCCAACCAAATCCTGCCCCAGACCACCTAATTAAAAGATGATCATTCTGTTTCAAATGGATTCTGTGTCAACGAAGAATATGTGTTTTTTCTTCTTTTTTTCTTTTAGAAAATTATACCGTAGCAAAGAAAGTTTATATCCTGATCTATAATGGGTTCACAGAAAAAATAGTGGTCATATCTATCAAACTCAAGTAAATTATGTACCCGAAGCCTCCTCCTCTTTTGCTGCGTGAGATTGGTGTATTTAATAACATAGAGGTGGTGTCTGACAATAAATGGGGGTTTGTGTTGTTTTGTATTCTGCTAGGAACCCGCTGCAAAACCCTCATCATCAACTCTACTTACAGGAAATACATTTATCAGTATAGATTTACAATATTTAGGAAGAAGTATATTTCCCCACCAAAATAGATACTCATGTGATAAGACGTAGCAAAGAGTCTCACGATGCGTCTTCTGTTAACCTTCCCTTTAAACATATAAGTAACCATGATTATCCTCACCGAGGAACTCCGACAGGACGTGTAAAACTACGTTACTTTCAACTACAATTTTCAACTGCGTGTCAACCAGCAAAACAACGAAGAGTGGGATCATGTACTTTTCTGTTTTACAGACGTTCGGAGTCTGGATTACGGGCGCTTAGCAAATAGATACTTCAGTAGAAATTGCACAAGTCCTCAGGTGGTGTCGTTGTGCTCTGTGTTAAAGCCAACCTATTTGACACTAAAATATTTGGTTGTGCTTCCTGTTACACGATAAAACATGACAATCGGTCAAAGCCACTAATTAAGAGCTCTATAACCAGTGACACTGGTCCTGAGGAACAAAAGTTTGAAAAAAATAATAATTTAGTACTTGTTATATTTATTATGAAGAAAAAAGTATTTTAATTAGTAAGAAGCTTTGCTAGCAACATGCTCATTTTCATCCTCAGTCTCTCTTGAAAGTTCCTCGAGAGATTTACCCTTGGTTTCGGGAATCAAGAAGGTAGAAAAGATACCAGTCAACATGAAAAATGCAAACAGTTCCAGTAAGTGGTTGATCCATGCATTGGGACCACCAATGTCCTTCAATAAACCAAAGCCAACTTGAGCGACAATCGATCCAACTTTGCCACTGGCAGCTGAGATACCATGCGCGGTAGACCGATAGCGTGTAGGGAAAACTTCACCTGGGACAATGAATGTTGTAGTGTTGGGACCCTAATGGGAAAATGAATCGAGTCAGTAAAAAAAAAAAAGAAGCTGTTATCATTTTTGTCTCTTACCCAGTTGAAGAAGATTTGTGTGAGAGTGTAGAGGACAATGAACAGGGCTGTTGATACACCTAGGATTGCGTGGTATCCAAAACCAAGAATGACGAAAAAGATGGTGAGCATAATGAAGCCCATAAGCTGGATAGTCTTGCGGCCCATCTTGTCAATAGTGAAAACAGAAATCCAGTAACCAGGTACAGAGCCGAGCAAGTTAATGATAATGTTACCAACGCATGTACGGAACACAGCACTATTCTCAAGTAAGAAACATTGCTAAAGTACATATAGCTACTTACGTGTATGGGTCGTTACCGCCGGAAAATCCAATGTTTTGAAGAATAATTGAGTTGTTGAGACCTAGACCGTACCAGGCAACATCAAGAGCAAACCAGGAGTACGCTGTTCCGAGCAAAACCTTGCCATTCTTCCATTGACCAAAATAACGGCAGAAGTCAGACCATGAGGCTTTGGGTGAGGCTTGGGTACGAGCGATCGCAATGTTATCTGTATAGTCACCAGCACTGGCCCCGTTTTCAATGAATGCTTTCGCATCACTGATACCCTTCTCAACCTTCTGTTCGACATCAATTGTGAACCGAGGTGTTTCAGGAATAGTAAGACGATAGTAGAGAGCAACGGCACCTGGAACAGCACCAATACCAATGACCAGACGCCAGACATAGTCGAGATAGGCTTGGTCATAATGAATGGCACTTTGGAAGGCTGCGGTCACAACAAGACCAACGATACCTGCAGAAACCTGGCCAATACCTTGCATAGCAAAGACAGCAGCCATCATTGCGCCACGACGCTTTGTGGTGGCAAATTCGGCGGTAATGACAGAGGAAAGAGGGTAATCGCCACCGATACCGATACCCACGATGATTCGCCAAAATGTGATAGCGCCCCAGAAGGAGACAGCCTTGCCGTTGCCAGCCAGAGACTGACCAATAGTACCAATGATGATGATCATCAATTCAACACCGTACATGCGCTTACGCCCAACACGATCAGCAAGCCAACCGAAAAGTAGCTGACCAATAACTGTGCCAACAGAACATGAAACCTTGATCGCCAAGTCAACGTTGTAAGGAGTCTTGTTATTTGCATCTGCCCAGTAGACGTAACCGATCATGGTTGACACCAAGTTGATTGCAAAGATATCGTACGCGTCTGTAAAGAAACCAATACCAGATACAATACACGCGCGAATGTGGAACCAGCCAAATTTTGCGTTGTCGATCTATAGAGCTATTAAACAACTGCTGCGTTCATATAGCAACACTAGTTACTTCTTCTAATGCTATGCGTCGACGCTCGACAATATCTATAGCGTAGCTGTCTTGCATTGTATTTCCTTGTGCAAACACTTCCGATGAAGGAATATCATCCTTTGTTTTAGACATTTTTTTTTTCTTCGCGTAGAACGAGAGGAAAAAAAGGTAATGAAGAAGCCAAAATATTTGCTAAATACAGTGAAATTTATACAATGATAGTCGTCCGTATCCAGTGATTCTTCGCCTATCATTACCTACATGTGGTTGGCTTTGTTTCCTCGATTCACCGAATATATCCAGACAAAGTTTTTGTGTAGCTACACTGTTCAAGTAAGGTGACCAATAAGAAATAAGCCAATGGCCATTCGGCATTTTGTCCACGCCCCCATTGCCACACCAGTGATGGCATAAGGCACGCGATCCAATCATGACCCGACGGAGAGGGCTTTTTTCCTAGTTAGGGTGATCCAACGAAAAAAAGAAAAAGAATTTCCCCTATAAACTTCTTTTTTTATCCATATCGAGTGAATGAGTGAGACATTGAACATGGCAAGGCATCCGACACTCGGTTGGCACTGGGTTGGAAAAAAAAAGAGCGCACTGTCTCAGTCTGCCGATCTTTTTTGAAAATTGCGGCGCAATATTTGTTTGAATAACTTTCGATACGTTTAATCTTAATAGATCATCATAAATCTACTTAGATGTAGGTTTTGTCAATGTACATGTATGGAAATAGTGTTTTCTCAGAAGACTAGTGGTTCGTATTTACCAATGACAATGCGAAACGCCAGCGTCTACGCGATCTAGTTCTTACATGACCATTCAAATTTCACATCTCTGTCATGTTGAAGCTGGTTACTCAACTTGCTGCATCGCAGCTTTCAATAATTTCATCTCATTTTAAGGTTGTAGGTTAACTAAATAGCGTTTTTTTTATACAAGTTTTACAATGTTTATGGCTATGCTGTCTTTTTCTCCCTCTCTCCCTTTACTGACGGGCAGCAACAATGGTAGAGAACTCGGGCTTCAACGAGGCACCACCAACCAAGAAACCGTCAATGTTTTCCTTCTTGGCTATAAAAGCATATCGATGAGTAAGGACATGTTCAGCATTTTCTATCACTAACTTACCCAATTCGGCAGCATTGGCACCGTTGACAGATCCACCATAGATAATGCGGACCTTATCGGCAACTTCCTTGGAAACGTTCTCAGCCAACCACTTACGGAGGTTGGCGTGGACTTCTTCAGCTTGTTCGGGGGTAGCAACCTTACCGGTACCACTATAGAAGAACAAGAAAATCAGCCACGTGCTCAGGTCCATTATCGGTCACCATCATAATGATCACTTACATGGCCCAAACTGGCTCGTAGGCGACAACAACGTCGGTCCAGTCCTGGATCTTATCAGCAATACCCTTCAACTGGCGGGTAACGACCTCAGTGGTCTTCTCAGCCTCGCGTTCCTCCAACTTTTCACCGATACAAGCGATGACCTTGACACCAGCCTTCAAAGCGTGGGCAGTCTTCTCGCCGACAAACTTTTGATTTCC
Organism: Saksenaea oblongispora B3353; assembly: GCA_000697495.1. Classification (NCBI taxonomy): domain Eukaryota; kingdom Fungi; phylum Mucoromycota; class Mucoromycetes; order Mucorales; family Saksenaeaceae; genus Saksenaea; species Saksenaea oblongispora. The sequence goes on from JNEV01001289.1 coordinate 9,456, forward strand.
AACGTGTATCAGCAAAAAAAAAGTTAACTATGCATTCTCATCATTACCTCGTCAGACTCCTTGAAGTATTCACGGCGCTCAGAGTGACCGAGAATGACCCAGTCAATATCGAGGTCCTTCAACTGCTCGGGGCTAACTCACATTTTCATTGTTAATAAACAATATTTTTGCACGGCTCGGATCCTACCTGATCTCACCGGTGAAAGCACCGCTAGCCTTAACATAAGAGTTCTGGGCAGCGACGCCAATGTCCTTCTTCAAAGCCTGGCGGACGCGGTCGACATAGATAGCGGGAGGGGAGACAACGACCTCTGTTATGGATTTAGCATTACATCTATATTATCCATTTTTCTCTTCTAAAATTTACCGGTGTTAGCGGGAATTGTGGTGTTGTTGAGTTGCTCGACAAGGCTCTTAACTTGAGCAACGGAGCCGTTCATCTTCCAGTTTCCACCGACGAAAAAGTTGCGGACCATATTGACTAGAGACAGACATAATCAGCACAAAGAAAGTAATAACAGGCGCTGTTATGATAAGCCGAGTAATACCTTGTTGTTTGTAGAGAAAAAGAATAAAGAACGAGGAATCACGTCGAGCATGAAGGTAAGTCAGACAAGCTAGAAGGACGTCACATTCACCGGGGTTCCTTGATTGAATCGGCGCTGCGATGACAGCCGATTGGAGGAACAAGACGGAACGAGAGCCCCGTTCTATTCAAGTGTGGGCACCGCAATAGTGTCCAAACCTCACTTCGAAACGGGTCCATCGCTACTTCACATGTAAATCAACAATCTGGTGTTTGTGGGAAAAATGGCTGCTGTAATTCGACACATGTATCGTCATACTTAGGAAAGTCTCTATTTCTCCGCTAAAAAATCGACGCTCTAAGAGAGAGTCCGACGAAGGCTAATTCCCACGAACTGTCGCGTTTATTGAGATCACTTTTGCTGTAACCATCCGCGGATACATGTGAGCATTCCAAGCGTTCTTGAAAAGGAACGCCCGTGCAAGTGCCACGCATTTTGTGACACGAGAATCAGTGGTTGGGGGCAGGCGCCCCAGACTCTTCTTAGGTTTTTCTGCCAATCGACAGATCACGAAACGTGTTTTATCGACGTTTGCTATTTCACCCATATAGTCAAAGCTTTCCCTGAGCTATAGCATCGGAATATGGTCTATCGTACGTTTTACGCTCTTTGATGGTAGACAACAGAAGTTCTTTGGTACAGCTTCGTATTAGAAACTCGCTGTCTGTCTCAATGGATGCCTTTTGGAATGACGCTGCATCACACAAGTAGGATTTTGAAACGTTCTGTCGGATACGGTCGAAGAGCATCATGATTGAACGTGCTTTAAGCGGCCTGATAATCCTACCCGACTGTTGAGTAGAGTAAAATCAGTACAATCTGTTTAGTCCGATGCAGCTTAAATCTGAAGGATTCATAAAGTTAGAATCGTCAACAACGAGTAATATTATTCTTGCATTGTATTGAGTTCAGTAATATGAATCATAACAAAAGATTAAACGCAGAATACAGTTTCGCAGTTACTAAAATCGGGAGATGTTAAGTTACTCTACCGACCTGTCAGCGGAATTGCAGCGATAGTCTAACTATTTTCATCTGTGAAACTAATCCTTCAGTACCGTCAAAACACATTTAAGTCAACGGACTTTCCGAATTCTAAAATATCGGTTCTCCCCATTTGGAGCGAGAAAGATAAATCGCAAGCGAAGATAGATCATTTGTACACGTCTGTGTGCTAATCAATTGATCGATCATTCGATGTCCAATATCTCTTTTATCGCTATCGGATCTTTCCACTAAGATTCAAGGTTTTTTTTTATACTCAAGCTCAATTTCATATACGCAAATATCCAATTCATACATTGTTTATATGAACAACAATACCATAAAGGAATAGGGCATATATGGACGGTTGATGTAACAATCCGTCACGACGGTCTGTAGCGAACATACCATGTGTCCAATTTCAAGGGCGAAGGACAATCTTCCCGACGGTACGGTGGGATTCTATCAGTTCATGTGCTTTGGCACCATCTTTTAGGTCGATGACGTGGTCTTCGAGAATTACGCTTTTCACTGATTGATTGGCAAAGTACGGGTGAACTTTTGAAGCGAATTCCTTTTGGGGAAGAGAGAGGACAACCTCATAGCGATGGTGGCCAAAGATTTTTCGCATACCAACTTTGACACCCGTCTTGAGAAGGTCAAACATGCCTAGGCGTTGTGCTCCAACATGCTGAATGGGACCAACCGCAGTAGAATAAGCACCGTTCTTTCGCAGAAGAGGATAGAGCCTAGTATAATAATCGTCACCACCAACGCAGTCCAATATAACATCATATGATTCCTTTTCTTCCAAAAGCTTAGTCATTGCTTCTGGGGAGTTGTAGTCCACAACTCGATCAGCGCCAAGTTGACTGACGAACTCCACATTCTTTCCGCTGCATATACCAACTACGGTTGCGCCTTCAGCCTTGCCTATCTGTACTGCATATGAGCCGACACCCCCAGATGCACCTATAACCAATAGCTTGGCAGATGGATCGCGTGGCAGACGACCGAGGTTAACAATTCCTTGGAAAGCTGTCAATGCGGCAACACCAACTGCTGCAGCATCTTCAAACGACATACTTTCTGGTTTCTTGGCAATAGCATCTTGTGTCGTGGAGACTAGTACATATTCTGCATAGGTGCCGTTGGAGCCAAATGGCATATGTAGGGAGCCATAAACTTCGTCACCAATGGCTAAATCTGGTACTTGTTCGCCCTTTTCAACTACGATACCAGAAAAATCGCAACCAAGAATTGCAGGAAGCGTTAAGGAAATGCCAAAAATGTTGCCTGCGCGTAATTTAGCTTCAACTGGATTAATTCCAGCTGCTTTCACTTGTACCAACACGTCAGTCGGCCGTGAGACCGTGGGTGTCTTGGTCTCCACATATTGAAGAGAAGTTTGAGCCGGACCATAAGCAGTCGTTTGAAGCGCATGCATAGTTTGTGGTAAATCAGGTTGAGCGGTCGCCATTCTGTTCAAGAAAGAGATGAGTGAAACAAAAGAGAAACAGTCGTCGTCGTGCAATGCTTAAATTTCAGTTGCAGAGCATTATAGGGAATAGCCATATGACCAACTTGGCATGATTGGCTGACACACTAACATGACTGACTGAAAAGAATTTGATATATGAAAAAACCGTTCGAATCGTTTTCTGTCTCCAGTCAAATGTGATTTTTAACCATCTTAAGAAGCATGGGCTTGTTACCATTCACACTACATCACAGAGATGGAGTGTAAACGACGAGATTTTCGAAGACAGAATCGTCGTCGTCGTTGTGAGGCTCAAATGGTCGAGATACCCAGAAATACGCGCATGATAGATAGCCAATATGTCTATTTTGACGAAAATGACGATAGCTGGTACATTTGCAGATATTCGCTAAAGTGAAGGACCAGTGACACATCATATTGGGATAGCATAAATAAAACGATGACATTACGAAACATTCCGCAAAAAGCAGAATTGAAAATGCAGGAACCATTGTATTGTTTGTCATTGCTAAAATATATAGTTATTATATGTGGCTAACGTGTGCTATCATTATCTTCATATCGCGCAAATGGCGATGCAGACTTGGCTGCCGCATGGTTCCTCTCTCCTCCCCTTGTCCATGATGCTGTTGCCCTGATAAATGGGTTTGGGGATGGAGATCTTGATCTGATGGCGTTTCGGGGATCATCAGAAACCGGAGTCTGCCTAGCAGATGACGCATTGGATGCCGGTACACGGCCAAACACACGTCTTCCACTTGCTTCTTGGTGGTGACGCTGCGGTGTTTCAATGTGTGCAGGAGGTGTCGAATCATCCATAGAGGAATAACCTTTGGAGAACAGACCACCGAGCTTTTGCTTTACAGTATCTCCAAACAGCATCAGATTCGTCTTTACATCTGGCCTATTGTCTCCGTCTTCCCCATCAGCACTAGCAATCGATGGTGCACTTTGAATAGAATTGGGTGTCGACCTTCCAGACAGAATCTCATCGATTCGACGATCGCGCTCCTGACGTACCGTGGAAATCAACGGAGTTGCTTGACCTCGAGGACTAGATGTTCCAGAAGTATTAAAACTATCAGGAGATCCTGCCCGCCGATACTTGGATGTGTAAGCCTTTTGTTTCGACACAGTTAATATTTCTTCCATAGATTAGCCCTTCTCTCTTACTCCAAGTGCATTCCTTGCACGGTTCATAATTCCTCGTTGCAACCCAATCTCAGAATTCAAACTTCGCTCAATATTGCTTCTCTCTACAAGTAAATTAGTTCATCTATACGCTATAATCTGTAGATACCTTCAGCTATCAGAGCTTTCCCATCTGCTACATCCGAATCGAGCATAATGCGACCATGTCTACCTTGAGACTCTATATCCTGACTACCATCATTGTCATCCTCTTCAGGATTTTTAACACCACACATGCCAAGACACCATCCTTGCATGTTGAAGAAGACAACAATTGCTGGTAGCAGGATCACAACTGGAAACCAATCGGTGAAAGTACCCAGGAATGGAACAAGATCGGCCATCCCCATGAACTGGATCCCCGAAATGAATGAACCCTACGTGTAAACTTGCAAAAAAGCTACCTCACTGAACACAGAAAAGTGGTCTGTGCTTGCTGGATTGCGTCCTTTCTGGCCGTCCTCTAAGTGAACATAATTGTACGCCAAGTTGATATAGTTGTAGCATAGTGGCGCCCTATCTAGCGTGTCAGTATGTGAAAATTTGTTTTATGTGTGCGGTACATACATCATTTTACACATATATCCAGTAAACCAAAGCAAGCTGTTTGCATCTGTATGATGATTAGGAATAAGGAGATAAAGATTGAAAAATCTGATCTTGAAAAGGGACGTGTAGACGCATAAACACATATACATCAAGGTGAAAAACGAAAAGAACTAATGGTATTATGATGAATGCCAAGCACAAAAGCTTCATGTCTACAAACCTCAACAGCAGCATAGTTATTGTCACAAGCACGCAATGCAAGTGCAACAATAGATACGACAGGTTTTTTAACATTAAAAGTTAGTTCGGACCAGAGGATGCATACACTTGCCACGAGGAAGAGGATGGCCACACCACGATAGGCAAGCGAGCGTAGCCGTATCGCCCACCACCATTCTGCAACACAGTAAGTAGAAAGTTTTCAAACGATACGACATCTTACCTGCAGCGGCTTTGAACCCTGTCCACGCAGATGGTTCTTTCGACTTTCGAATGTTCGAATGGAAACGGCTATGCCAGTAACTTTAGTGTTAGATACATAAGCTGCACTTTATGTGTTATAATACTAACCGATCAGTGCTATCTCTGTTACTGATAACATCCTGTAAGTAGAAGGCTTCCTTTAAAAGGTTCTTCCAGAGCCTATATAAGACTTTAGTCGATCATAACTCGGGTATATCCAACGTACGCTAATCTTCTGTCTTTCATCCGGAGAGCCAAAATCATATCTTTATTCAGCTTGACTAGGTATTCTTCTGTCACTGTTCGCGGGACACTAATGCTGTTATCCCGGACGGCGTATTCGGGCTTCATAGCAAAAGGAAATCGATGTACCGTTTGATCTACTAATCCCCGTATGTAGGCATCTCGTCCGGATGTTTGATGTGAAATCGTGTTGATTGTCTACTACGAGTTAAAACGGAGATCGCTGTGGATGTAACCTATATATATTTAGACATTACCTTTGCTAGCTCATTAAACTCTAATTCGCTGTCAATGCATTCTTCTTTGACGCGTGAGGCTTTTGCATAAATCTGATATAGTCGACGTTTAGTGTTGCCTGAAAACCACAGTTTACGTGGCCCATCGACAAGACCATATCCCATAAAACAAACAACCAGTAATAAACCCCAGCTGTTTGCCATAGCCATCACAAAGTCTTGGATACGGGGTCTAGCAGCAGTGAGCATTGGTATCTCTTTTTCCGCCAGCTCCTTCTTACCTCGTATATCCATTTCCAAAAATAAGGTACAACAAGCCAAAGAATCCGACCACAACATAAATAAGATAAAATCGCACATTAACGTGAAACGCAGATTTGATCCGTTGTATAAACTTGAAGTCTCCTGCGTTAATATATGCTTGCATCATGGGTATGATGGCCCTTAACAAGAACGGACCAACAATCAGATCACGCGCCCATAAGTTTGTGCACTTGACTTACCAGGTTAGACAGAACGACGTCCAATAAATAGTGCGCCATGCAACGTGCAAGAATGACTTGGACACATAGGTGAAGGGTATTTTGCATTCGCCTTTGCATTTATTCTCGTACATAGTCTGAAAAAACATCAGAAATGAGCCCCATTTTTGCGGCTATAAAGACTTACGGAAGCCAAATCGAGTGGCAAAAGAACCACAATCCAGAATGGGAAGAACCAGCCAATGGTACAGACGACAGTAACGTACCAGGGCTGGGTTCGGACGTTACCATAGTGCGAGACTGTACCGACAACAATAAATGCAAGAGCTACAGTAACAAGTACCAACGGCAACCAATTGCTCTGCGGTGAAGGCTGATTGCTGTCCATGAGTAGCAAGGCAACTTTTTCGGCAGTGAAAATAGGGAATCGGATAACACCGGATTTTGACTTCTGACTGGTGCTGAGTAAAGAAACGGTTGGTCTTCGGACACGAAACGCCATCCTAGCAAACATAGCGGCATATGAAAAAAGTCAGCGTCATACAGAACCCTCAATAAGAATTTTTAACGGATGGCTTTAGTATATTTGCCTCCCAAACGAGACGTTTTGCAGAACCCTAAGAGTGTCTTTGATTGTGTAGAAAATCCTATAACAAAGTACATTACCGATATTCTTCTGGTGCTATCAAGTAAATTCGCGTACGGACGAGATAGCTATAAGCATATGAAAACGGATCCGGATCAAAACAGTGCCTGTAGCTCCTCTGGAAGCTAAGAACATTATGCAGATATCTACAGGAACTTGCTTGCTATGATCGCGGGCTAAGTTCAAAAATCGACGTCTCCATATTGTGACGACGTAGCGGCTAAGAGTTGACATCAGCCTCCATCAAATAGATCATAATAAACCACCAAAACATATGCACAAAACGCATGCAAAACAGAAAACATATTGCGGACCCATAAGTGGGAGAACCCAATGATCTCGGTAATTTAACGTTGTAACGGTCTCTTCATCAATGTTTCCACAGTTCTAATACGGATCCTTGTTGGATAAAAAAGTAAATGCAAAACCGGGTTGGGTATATGCATTATATGCACTTCCTTGGCATCATAGATGCTTTTTATGATTTTTCTCCCGAGAAAGCAATGATGCTCGTTGGAAAGTATAGGGATCCACCACAAAAAAAAATCTACTTCACAAAACTTACCAGAAAAGTAAAGCATGTATGAGGGATACGTTTTACCTTTATTTCATCAACTGTTGTGGAGACTCACCTGGGTTCTTTTTATTGACTGATGCGTACTGCACTTGCATAGAATTAAACTTCGCGTTGACCCCCAAAAACATTTTAAGCGGCGCGCAAACTACAACAAACACCAGTTAAAACAGCGAGCGTTGTGGTTTACCACGATCACTTTTATGATTCCGTTGACTTTGTTACTTGGTGTCGCTGGTCTTTTTTCCAGCGCCTTGGCGGAACAGGAGGATGCCAAAAGTTTGTATTGTAAACACATAGATACGTGTACCCCTCATCTTACATCTTGAGTAGCTACTGCTCCAGAGACATTGCGACGTAAGTTAAATTTAAAGTGCACGCGGCTGTAATTTGCAATGGCATATTATATAAACAGCTTTGACGTGGCGCGATTTCGAGATGGAAATGGTTCTTGGAACTTTGTTTGTTCTTTACGTTCTGTTCTGGTACCGTGGTAAACAGACGAATCTGGAAAAGGCTAAGGCCTGGTAAGAGGAACGGATTGAAAGTGGTTCAAGTATTAAATATATATGAAAGGATGAATGCTCATGTGGAATATCTCGAGCAACAATTTGCTTTGGTTGGTGATAAGGTTGATAATCAGCGATCAATCTTAATGAAGGATGGTCCTGCTCACTACCTGCTGTACACGACTGGAAGACGCAACGTTCAATTTGGTCACTGGTGGATCAAGGTAATTATGACGCGATACGATTTAGTGAGTGCTAAATGGTCAACCATAGTTGAAACCGCGAAATGACGTTCTGATTTACTTTTTGACGCGAGTACTCGCCTTGGTTGGATATGCCAAGCACCCCGAAGATCGAGTGGTATATATAATTGCATAAGGTATTTTGTTTGGGTTACTGATAGATTTCTTAGACAGTTGATATGACTCTGGCTAAAGAGGTCTCGCAAAAATTCGTGTTTGCGATTTTGCCCAAGTCGAATGCTAAAAATTTGCATGACGGTAGATTTGATTTGGTAAGTATGGATAAGAAAGCGCGAGCTAGTTCTAATGAGTGTGTAGAAAACTATGACCCGTTTGTCGGAAGCCTCAGACCTGCCATCTCATCTCACTGTGTATTCTGAGTCTCAGAAGTTAACGGATCTGATTCTATCCACTAAGGTCAAGCAAGCTGTAAATACAGCAGGATTTGAATCATTGGTGATCAGCAGTCTTCCCAAGGTGGAGCCAACAAAGTAATGACAAGAATTGGATCGGATAATTTCTAACTTTTTTTAAGATATGAAGGTGATGGAGACGTGGTTGTATCTCTAGCCTATAAGCTATCGACAAGCTCTGGCCCTGACCCTCTCGTTCAGTTAAGCTGTGAATTGCCTGACATCATTAAAGGCTTGCATATTACGCCAGAGGTACAAACGAATAGACATACTATGATATTAACTGCTCTTTAGATACAAAATAAGCTGCGCAAGAACCGTGAGGAAGTAGAAAAGCAAACTGCGAAACGATTGGCTGAAGAACGCGCGGAGGAATTGGCACGCAAGAAGGTTGAGGCCAAGAAAGCAGAGGAGGACCGCGTGAGAAAGTTGAGTCCCTCTGAACAGCGTAAATGGGAAGAAAAGGAACGTGCACGAGAGATGAAGAAGGCACAGAAGAAGCGAACAAAGCGAGCATAATTAAAATAAAGAATAAAGGGATTTGGTTTTTTAGGGACCTTTAAACATTTTGGCAGGTCGAGGAATAGTGCTTGAAACTAGGCTGGGACATGTCAAAGCCCAGTCTACTGCGACTCAGGCCTACCTCTCTATTAGCCTACGCAGATTAGGGCCCTTCTCGAAAAAGGGGATCACGTGTACTGAAATGCGTGCCTGAGGACTGCTGATCGCTTGGGAAAGCGTCTTCAAAACCATTTTCTTACAGCCCGCTTAGCACTTACTATCCCCATGCCAGTCTCTGCGGAGATCTACGATAAATCGAACGAGGCTCTTGATACCTTGTCCAATCTATGGGAAAGCATGCTTGTCATGCTGCAGATAGTTTCTACGACATCGGCTAAATCGTTGACTGCAGAGCCAGATCTTATGGCATTGCAGAAGGCACGGAAAGATTACGATACGTTGTTGATCAAACTCCAATCGAGCGCAGAATGGTTGGATGCGAACAAGCGTGTAGAAGATAGATCAAGACCTGTCGAAGAACTAGTTGAACAGCAGACAGAACTGCGCAAAGTATGCATCGATCAGACTTTTCGATGCCTTGTGTACTAAGTTTCGTAGGAATCCGCATTGCTCTCAGATAGGCTCAGAAGGTTACTTAGTCAGTCTTATGCACTACAGTTCCAGATCGATATATTACTTGCTTCTTCTCACGATCAACTTGTGGAGAGTGGCCAATAAGTCTCTAAATACAGTGATTCTATTATTATGTTTTAAGCGAGTTTGGATTGTTTGTGATCCAGACCACTGGCGGATTCAGGTAGCCTGAGATGGCCAACCAGTAGTTTTGCTAACAAAGAAAGAACAATAGTAAAGATAATAAAAAGTTCTGCTATACAGAAGTGACTGATGGTCGTGCCGATCTCGAGCCAGCTGCCGTAGTCGCTGACAAAATAGAAAAAGTTGATCGTCTGCACGTCGGTAATGCTCATGACACCGAGGATAAGACTGAACGATGGGAGATTTAAGCTCATACCTAGCACGCCCAAGACTGCAGATGCCACAAAGAAGGGAATCAGGATTTTGACGATCAGCAGAGCACCCATCAAGAATGGATTGAAAATCGTCACAAAACGATAGACGCTACCCAAAGAAAAACTTGCTAAAGAAGCGACGTTTCCGGTACCGAAGAAGGCAACGTTCAAGAAAAACATAAACAGTACCACAGCGCGCCAATCACTGCCTCGGAGGCATCGTACACCAGATCCATGGTCAGCCTTGTACAGTGCACGTTCCAGTTCTAGCCATAACAAGGCTGTTCCACAGAAGCAGACATAGAACAGCATTTCGTACGATATGCTGAGCAATGTCATCAGAGGCGCAAAAGCCATACAAATCACTAATAATCTCGCCTGGTAGTCTTCATTTGGAGGCCCTCTGTATATGAAGGGAAGAGTACTCGAAACAGCTGCCATGTATGATGAATAGGAGAAAAAATATCGTTCAGTGCCTTACCTATGAGTGTCCAATTCAATACCTGATTGACAAACGGCAGACCATCATGTCTTTCCAAACTGGCTGAAGTCAAATAGACCAAGACGGTACTTGCGCAATTGGCTAATAACTACTTATCACACTCTATCATACAGCTCTGGATATCACTCTCCCTCCCTACCTGGAACTGTAACAAACGTGTTAATCCACTTGTCACCCGTTTTTCACGTTGCAACTTCTGTAAAGCAAACCATCCACAGAGAATACCAAGTGCACCACCGCACACCCTAAAACATACATATACATCAGGTCTACGTTCAACATAGCCAAACTTTCACTTACACAAGCATGATATCTTCACCTTTTTCAACTGGTAACAGTGTAAAGATACTGGTACACCAGCAGAAAATACTCCATGCCACTGTTAAGAAAGTATTCCGTTGTCGTATATGAGCAGGCATGGTCAATGGCCACATAGAAAGCAGGATAAAGCATAGTGAAAGCACTTCGCGACGGAAGAAACTGTACACCTACATGGTGATTAGTGGTCTGAGTCTGGTATATTGACTTTTCAACTTACCAATGCTTCCAAGCTCAAAAGAGCGGCGGATGTATAAAGCATTAGTCTCCCTAATCCTTGAACGCTAGCTATTTGAATGGCAGCGACAAGAGTTTCTTTGTTTCGTAGAACTTGGTTCCAGAAGAGTACAGGGAAGATGATATATGCATGGTATAATGTTGGCATCTTCTGGATCCACACTATGCCAGCCAAGACAATAAAAGCGAAGATAGCAGCGATATCAAGCTGAACACACCATTAGTGAATGAGATATGATCAATACCGTCTTACCACATGCATCATTGGTCGTCTCGGCAGACTGGCTTTTATATTCGGAGGTACAACATATTCTCGAATGATAAATTCGAGACAGAAAACGCACCAACCAATATAACCAGCAGTAATAATACCACGTAGGAAGAGCCAGTCATACGTCTGGAAATAACGAAGACCCACAATACATAGATCAATCAAATCCTTCGACATGTTTTCAGCTTGCTCGTACTGTTGCTCGTCAATCAATGCTCTAATCTTTGTAAGATGGGAAGTGGGATCGTTTGCACCAGACAATGGCCTAAATGGGCGGAAAAACAGTTCATGCTTTTCCTTCTCGGCTACATAGAATAGTTCAATGAATCATAAGATATATATATATATATATATATATACTTACCGTGTTTGACGAGAAATTGTTCCAGGATTTGTTTCGCGTTTGCAAATGCTGCCTCTGCCTTGGTATAACTGTCTGCATCAAGATATTCCAAAGGAAGAGTTCCAACTGAATTAACAGGTAAGTTGATTCCAACAAGATGAGCCATTAAGGGAGCAATATCAGCTTGGAGTACATCATCGCGTTGCCATTCCGAAAGTCCCCATTCTGACGAGAAATCATCATGACCTTTGCCAGTCTTTGCAGGTTTGCGGATTCCGGCACCCCAAGCAACCAGTGGTGTACGTGTGTTATCTGGATGCCCATCTCCATGGGCGCCTTCACAGCTAATTAATCACCACTGCAAAAGGCACACAGTAAACTTCCTTACCGCGATTATTCATGCCATGATCAGCTGTGAATATATAGCTCGTGCGTCCATCATTCCCGTAAAATTCATTCATCACTGCCACCATCTCGGATATTCCTTTATCAACCAATGCAATATTGTCGTGGTATTGCTTCGAATGAGGTCGGAAACTATGGCCATTTGTGTCCAAGCCTAGAAGATGGAGAAAGAAAACGATTTCTTTCTGTCGTAACTTGGCCTCTAATTCCGGATCTTTTGTAGCGTTTCTAAACAGTTCCTTAACGTGATCAAATACCCACACATCCAAATGAGATGCCTCTGCAAAGTTGTCAGTGTATGTAGATTGAGTGTAACGGTACATTTACCAGCTGAAAAATTCTCATATTCGGGAGGATACATGTAGGTTTCTATGCTGGTCGGGTCACTTGCTCCGTGCTGAAACATTGGCAAAATATCTGGAGAACCAAATGACCATGTATGATGGGATTGATTGAAGACAGAGTCAAAATTCACGGGGTTCATAGTCCAGCCTAATAAGAATCTGTTTTAGCTCCTGGTATATTTTGCTATTTTCCTATTACCTGTAGTGACCGCACCAACGTCTTCGTAAAATCCTGCAATAATGGCTACATGGCCTGGACGCGATTCGGTAGGGACGCGCGTGTGCGAAACACCCCACGTTCCGGAGTTCTGGAGGATATTTCTCAGGTAGGGTGCGCGAGTCTGTCCGTTTTCATCTAATTCAAACAGTTTGTCCGCTCGTAATCCATCACCTATATTAATCTATAAGTGCCATGGCGTTGGCATGGGTTGTATCACTTGCCGACGATGAGAACTAGTCGGTCTGCAGGTGCCTTGACAGGACTTTTATGAGGCGTCATGCCATGAACAAGGGGAGACTTGAAGTAAATGTCAAATATGCTAAATAGGTAGACAACATGGAATACGATGCCGAGAACCAGCAAGGCCTCGCGCGATAACATGGCGGGCGGATGAGAGAAATCAGAAACTAAGACAGCCTTGGCAATAGGAGGACCAAGCGTGGAACATTTTAATCTCCGCCATTGAGAAGTCGGATGGAAACCCGCATTGATTTCTTTGATCCACGATCGCACCTCCCTCCTAGAGACAAGAATAATAACAACAAAATTAATGCATGAATGTACGAAGGACGTGAAATTTAATACTGCTTTACAATTACTGCTAAAAATTTAGAATATCAGTCATACACTTCGAGGAAACAAGGCACAATTGAAGTTAACCATATCGAAGGGTTCCACACGAGTCAATTCCATAATAACTATATTACAAGACCATGTGCCACGGACCAAGGCTACGTTTTCTAGCTTCTAGCATCTCTACTACCGTCTTTCGCGTGTGGTGCACGGTAAGTCCTTAAATACTGTTTATTGAACAACCGTGACTTCCTTGCGGATATCTTTCGAGGCAAGCCTTTTCCTGCTATTTCTTCCGTTTTCGGATTTTGGCAGCGAACATGCTCGTCATTACGCCGACATGCCTGAGTCGAACTGCGATCGCGTATGTCTCCTACGATCGGTGGAAAGCACTTAATATACCATTGGGAGAATGGGTGCAGATCTATGATGAAGCGTCTAATGTAGGGTCTCACATTGTTTTTTTCAATGAGAATAAACCTTCGATTTTTTTATAAGTCCTATTACTGTTGCTTATGGCCATCCAATCTACCATCCGATCAGTGTAAATTGGATAACTTTATTCGATTGGATCCGAACAACTGCGCACCTAGCGACGGTAAACTGCTTCACGTTTCATACCGCATCGGTCACTAAGCATGTAGTTTATAGCACAAATAAAACGTGTTCCATCGATACAAACAGCTATCCGAGCAACTCTTCACGTAACAGTAAAACAATCTGATGAAGACTGTCAATTGTCTGATATTGGATTTGTGTACGACCGTGGATCGGACGAACAAAAACACGAGGTAGATTAGCAGTAACTAGATCGCGACGCTTATTCGTTATAGTGCGTCAGAAATCTGGTCACATCAATGCTTGTTCAGAAAGGAGCAACAGTATCCCGCCAATCAACCAAATCATCCCTATCTGTTAAGGTTCTCTTTTGTTGGCACGTAACATGGGCTAAGCGTTCTCTTTTAGATCGTGTCAACCTACCCAGAGAATGTTCCTGTGTTGCTCACGAACGCCACCCGAATCGATTTAGTCGATTCAGAAAGTCAGATAAAGGATTTGGAGCAGGCTGTAGCCTCCTTGTCGCTTCAATCTCAAGCACCTGCAGGACTTGAGAAAGCGTATCAAGCATTATTTGAAATAGTAAGCTATCCATTCATGTTTAAAGAATGGATCAGCCGTTTGCATATCGAATGTCCGAAAGGAATTTTACTTTACGGACCTCCAGGCGTAGGCAAGACATTTTTGGTGTCGTCCGTTGCAGAAGCATGTCGTGCTAGAATGTTTGTGATTCAGGGACCAGAGGTGTATGGCTCCTACCTCGGCGAAAGCGAAGAAAGGCTGAGGTTCAAATTTGGGGAAGCTCAGGACTGGGCAGATGAAAATAATGCACCTGCCCTTCTGTTCATTGATGAAATAGTTGAGTGATTCTGCTATGTAGAGCGGAAATTTAACTTTTATCTCTTTATATCTATACAGGATGCACTTACACCACGACGTGATAACACACAATCCCATGAAAACAGAGTAGTTGCACAACTATTGACGTTGATGGATGGAATTCGTTCAAGAGGAAAACTTATTGTCATTGGTGCAACAAATCGCCCAAATGCAATTGACCCAGCTCTTCGACGGCCAGGAAGGTAAGTCGTCTCCATTACATTGACACGTGGTTTACAGTTAGCAAAGATTTGACCGCGAAATATCCATTGATCCGCCTGACGCCACTACTCGTCATCAACTCTTTTCCGCACAACTACGAAATATGCCCGTGGATAACACGGTAGAATTAGGTTTGTTCTTTCATTAAGGTATTTTTCTTTGACTAAATAGAGTAACAATAGATGCACTTTCTACAATGACGAATGGATATGTCGCTGCTGATATCACATCTCTCTGTAGAGAAGCTGCCACAAGAGCTGTACAACGAGCAAGTCGAGCATCTTCCATGTAAGTCATGGATGATGTATGACAATAGACTCATCATAACTTTGAAGAGACCCATCCATTGGTATGCAGGATTTCAAAGCAGCGTTTGCTCAGGTGTGTCCATCGACGCAGCGAGGATTTCAAGTGCAGGTCGAAAAGACAACGTGGGAAGATGTAGGCGGGCTTGAAGAAGTTAAAAAGGTACGATACAGGTGTTGCTTAAAGCATTACTGACCGAACACAAGAAATTGAAACAAGCCGTAGAATGGCCTATACTACATAAAGATGCCTTTCATCGATTAGGTCTTAAACCACCTCGAGGTATCTTGCTCTATGGTCCTCCTGGATGCAGCAAGACAACATTGGTCAAGGTTGGTTTGTCATGGGTTTAAAAGAAAGGTCTAATATGTATCTGTGCAGGTTATCGCATCTTCCTCTGGAGCTACTTTTCTTTCCATCAATGGTGCACAGCTTTATTCGCCATATGTAGGTGATTCAGAGAAAGTGGGTAAGCTATCTGGCAAATTTTTTTTTTTTTTGGTAAACGATTGATGGCTTTTTGCTAGTGCGCACAACGTTTCAAAAAGCTAGGGCGGCAGCACCAGCTATCATTTTTTTAGATGAGACTGAGGCAATTGTGGGAAAGCGAAACATGGGTAATGGAGGATCCAATAGCGGTGATAGTGTACAGGAAAGAGTACTATCGACTCTATTGAACGAAATGGATGGTGTGGAAACGGCAGAATCTGTCCTCGTTGTGGTATGTATGCTTAGTTACAACTACGTGTATATGCTAACAGGAGACAAGGGGGCAACCAATCGGCCGGATATGCTAGATGCTGCCTTGCTCAGACCAGGAAGATTTGATCAACTTGTATATGTGCCTCCGCCTGATGAAACAGCAAGACTAGCCATTCTGAAAATTCATACTCGGGATATGCCGTTAGATCAAGATGTAGACCTAGCGGTAATTGCAACACAGGTAAACGATGCGGTTGGATACGCTCCTTTCCTAATGATAAAACCATAGACGCACCTCTATACTGGAGCAGATCTAAAGAACGTCTGTCGTGAAGCTGCAATGATGGCACTGAGGGAAATGCACTCAGCAACACATGTAACAATGAATGATTTTAGGAATTCTGTTGCTGTGATACCTCCTTCCATAACACCATCGATGCTTAATGAATACGACAACATGGACGCAAAAAAACTGTAGAAATTACATCTCAATTAAACATTATTACGGTTGGCATCATCGAGACGTAGGGAAATTGCAGTATCTCTAGTGCGTAGGGAATAGATGATTTACTTTTCGTACCAAACATAACTTCGGTTAAATCACTCGTTATATTCTGCAATACACATTGATAAAAGTATCCCCATTCAATTCAAAAAGCAAATCTGCTTCCATTTTTCTTTCCAAGTGGCGGCACTGCCTCTGAGATTCCTTTGTCTATGACAGACCTTCATTACTTGTCTAACCCGATAACTTACAGAGCTATATGTGGACATTACTTCCCTTCAAGACCGAAGATGTATATACTTTTGCAGAGCCCAACTTTGGAAGTTCTATTCCCGCGCTTGTATCTGCGCGCACTGCAATCTGGCTAAAGCTACTGTAATTGTCTGTAGGCTCATTTTTGCGGCCATGATTCTAAACTTTCCGTTCTGACGGTGGCATTTGACAGATATTGCGAAGATATGTTCAGAGATTGGATAGGGTATAAAAATTTATTAAAATTATACGACTGAGATCGATGTTGCGTCCAAAAGTCCTTTTGGTGTAAAAATCATCGATCCTTGACAATGCTTTGTCCAGAAATAAAAAAAGAAAAAAGGCCCAGCAATGCAGTTAGGGTAAATGTGTACAAATAATGATTACTGTGACAACGCTGATAATTGATACAGAAGCTGCAAACAATGTCCTGGTTGAAAAAATTCCGTTACATCCATATTCAAAGTATTTTTGATATCTCGCTGTCTGTGGATGGGCTTCGTTGCCGTGTATTTGTCCTCCGACGTAGTCCGAGATATCCATCGATTGAGAAGGCACGGTCTTCCAGACTTGGGTGGGATCATATATTTCGGCTTCATTATAATATAAAAAATCATAATCAGAATACATTGTAAAGAAGAATGGTGGAACATCTTTTGCGGAAGAGCATAAATATTTATACTGTACAAATCCAGCGCCACTGGTTGATAAAGTTGCGAGGACGACATAATATTTGTTTAGGAAGGTGATTCCGTCTATTATCTTCTTTAGAAATAAACGTTCGAATGTGATTGGCGGAAAAGTCGCACAGCGGATCAATTTCGTGCCGCGTCGTTTGACCACAAAAAGTTTGCTGGAATTATCAAGTGCACATTACTCAATGCTACACGATAGTTCCTAATACGTAAACCACACATCACTCCGCTGAAGTCGGTTATCTAGAGAGTTTCTAGTAAATCTACTTCCTCGTTCTTTTTCTCGACAAAGAATAAACAGCGCACCGAGCCTCACGAACTTCACAGATTCCATATCGATATCCGACACAACAGCTACCCATAAATAAATAGGAAAAAAAACAGCATTTGATCATTTCTACACGCAAGAAGCGTGTGAGCTACTACACCACAGCAAAGCGACGATCAAGTCTTAAATTTTATTGAATTCAGCCACGCTTGTAAGTGAATATCTACATATATAAAAAGGGCAGTTTCGACTGTCACTCCTTTTTTGGGAGGTTTGTAGTGTCCCTCGTGCATGTAGTTCCTGAAGAAAATTACTCTGCAATCGTATTTCTCGTCCTATTCAATACGTTTTATATTAAATCAGTGGCATTTCCGTCGGTTTAGTGAAGTAGCGTCTTCATAGTCGACTTATGAACGAGCTACTTCTCACCCCCTCAACTGACAGTAGCGTTCCTGAGCCAAAGGTTAAATCTGTCGCCCCTCTTACGTCACAGATTCACGTAACGTCATCATATTTTTCGAAGTCCGTCATAGGTGGGGGTTTGAAGATTAAGCAACGAAATGGTGATACTTTATTTCGGGTAAACACGCTCTTTTTTTTTCTACCTTTACCTTAAACCTCCCCACTCGTACTGACAATCACAATGCTCCGCGCTGCTCTTACTGGTGTTGCTGCCCGCTCCGTTGCTGTTCGCTCCGCTGTTCCCACTGCCCGCCCTATGGCCATGGGTAACTACTATTTATTGTTCCATGTTTAAGCCTGCATAATTGACTTCTATTTGACGTTCAAAGCAATGGGCAAGCGTTTCTTCTCTGCCGGTCACGAGGATGAGAGCTTTGAAGCTTTTACCGAACGCTATGTCAAGTTCTTTGATGGTGTCGAGGATCTTTTCGAACTTCAACGTGGTTTGAACAACGCTTTCGCTTACGATCTCGTTCCTGCCCCTAGCGTCATCGAGTCTGCTTTGAAGGCTTCCCGCCGTGTCAACGACTATGCCACCGCCGTTCGCATCTTCGAAGGTCTGAAGGATAAGGTCGAGAACGAAAGCCAGTACAAGCAGTACCTTGACGAACTTGAGCCTCTCAGAAAGGAACTTGGTGTCGAAACAAGGGAAGAGTTGGGCATTTAAATACCGTTTCGCCACGCATGAAAAAGAGGAAAAGGCCTTGATGCGAAATCAAACACCCTTATTGTGGGCTGATTTTTTTAGATCAGGCTTTTAAATTTTGTGAAATAATAGAAATGTGAACGCAGACATAACGCCTGTCCACGTTATATTGGATCAGGAACAAGAATGAAGTAATGTTGCATTGCAAGTGATAAACGTTACTTCATAGATGTTGCCCTTTGCACTTCAACCCTTCTCCCAAAAATCTGCTAGCATACCTTTAAACCTTTGGCACTCAGATGAAGAGCCTAAGAGAGAGAAAAAGATAACACGTTTGAGAAACAAGCAGTATACTGTTTATAGGATGATCGGTTTGGAAGACATGCTTGATCGACCTCCAACAGAATCCATTGCAGCATCAGCCAAAATCGTCTCCAAAATGCCTGCTAGACCAATCCTTTGAGAGCGCAAGGACGCACAGGCCATTGAAGTGATCTTTATGACAGCAATTACAAGTAATAAAGAGGAGAACATGTTCATATCACGCGTTTTTTTTTAATGCTTACATTGGAGAGCAAACGTAAGATTAGCGCTGTACTTGCTAGAGCAGCTTGCTTTACAGAAAGCATAATTATCGCGTGTACTAGCTCAAAGAAGCACCAGCTCCATTACGCACAAGCAAAGTCAGCGTACCATATTCTCGATCTTGGCTTGAGGGTAGGTGCTTGCAAGGGATAAGTGTTAAGTCAATGTATTACAATGAGTAACCAGCGTCAGCCTTCCGCATTGTCTGTCTTTTCGAGTTGTGAAGTCGAAAGGGCTTTGTGTCACGTCCGAAAGTGACCTGAGATTTCTGTCAGAACACGGGAAAAAGTTCTTACCGAGGGCTTGCGGGGCTATAAAAATCTCGCCCCGGCAACCAAAAGTCCCGAGGGACGAAAGGTCCAGGTGGTTGTATACAACTTACGATGCTTTCGCGAATTGCCCAGATCGGTGCGCGATCGGGTAGAATTACCGGATTTCCTAACATTATTCAATCGTCCAGAAGCTCTTCACGTACACTTTTGGCAAATCAGCGATGTTTACGGAAGTACACCTCGGAAAAGAAACCCAACAACAGCAAAAATGACGCAGGGGACGATAAGCCTTTCAATGTCCCGAAGGGATTTGAAGGCTTTCTAGGAAACAATCCCGGAAAACAAGCAAAGCGTGCAGCAGAAGAAGCGAAGCATTCCAATGAAGCGCCCAAATCTCCAAAAAACAATGACAACAAGCCCCCTGAAATCAATGCCAACATGGTGCTGGGTACTGCTTTTGGTACCTGGCTTCTGTGGAAGCTGACATCGCCTGCGGATAATTCGCGCGAGATTACATGGCAAGGTTTCCGCACGTCGCTGCTCGACAAGGGCCTTGTCGATCATCTCGTGGTTGTCAACCGCAACCGTGTCCGCGTCCACGTCCGACCTGAAGCATCCTCCTTGGGAGTTCCGCAGCAGCAGACATTTTATTTCAGCATCGGCTCAATAGACGGCTTCGAGAGCAAGCTGGATCAGGCCCAGGCTGAATTGGGCATTCCATCGAGCGAGCGTATCCCTGTATCCTACCACGAGGAGATTAGCGTGCTGAACACAGCTTTGCACTTTGCACCCACCATGCTGCTGATTGGTGTGCTGTACTATATTAGCAAGCGCGGTCCCGGTGGTGGCGGCCAAGGGCTCTTTGGCATTGGCAAAAGCAAGGCCAAGATGATCAACCAGGAGACGGATGTGAAGGTCAAGTTCAAGGATGTCGCTGGTGCGGATGAAGCCAAGGAAGAAATTATGGAGTTTGTCAAGTTCCTGAAGAATCCAGCCGCCTACGAGCGCCTTGGAGCCACCATTCCCAAGGGCGCTATCTTGTCGGGACCGCCTGGTACCGGTAAGACCTTGCTGGCCAAGGCGACAGCGGGTGAGGCAGGCGTGCCTTTCTTGAGTGTTTCTGGATCAGAGTTTGTGGAGATGTTTGTTGGTGTTGGTCCCTCACGTGTGCGCGACCTGTTTGCCACCGCCAAGAAGAATGCACCCTGCATCATTTTTGTGGATGAAATTGACGCTATCGGCAAAGCACGTGGCAAGGGTGGACAGATGGGTGGCAACGACGAACGTGAGAGCACCTTGAACCAGCTGCTGGTGGAAATGGATGGTTTCGGCTCTAGCGAGCATGTGGTTGTGTTGGCTGGTACCAATCGTCCTGATGTGTTGGATGCCGCCCTTATGCGTCCTGGACGATTTGACCGACACATTGCGATCGACCGACCCGACATTGGCGGACGCGCACAGATCTTCATGGTGCACTTGAAGCCGATCAAGACCAACGAAGACATGACCCGCCTGTCACGCAAGCTGGCCGCGCTGACGCCAGGCTTCTCTGGCGCCGACATTCACAACGTGTGTAACGAAGCTGCATTGATTGCCGCACGACACCATAAGGACGTGGTCGACGAGTCCGATTTCGAGGCCGCCATCGAGCGAGTCATTGCCGGTCTGGAGAAGAAGTCGCGCGTGCTGTCCCCCGAGGAGAAGAAGACGGTGGCCTATCACGAAGCCGGCCACGCTGTGGCTGGGTGGTACCTGCAGCATGCCGACCCCTTGCTCAAGGTCTCCATCATCCCACGTGGTGTGGCTGCCCTTGGCTATGCACAGTACCTGCCCAAGGACCAGTACCTGTATTCCGAAAAACAACTGATGGATCGCATGTGCATGACGCTTGGTGGCCGCGTGTCCGAACAGATCTTCTTCGAAAGCATCACCACCGGTGCCCACGACGATCTGCAGAAAGTCACCAAGATGGCCTATGCACAGGTGTCAACCTACGGTATGAACACCAAGGTCGGCCCGCTCTCCTTCAACGACCCTCAGTCCGAGCAGCAGTTCCAGAAACCGTTCTCTGAAACCACAGGCGCTTTGATCGACAGCGAAGCACGCAACTTGGTGAAGGAGGCCTATACCCGCACAGTCAACCTTCTGACGGAGCGCAGGGCTGACGTGGAAAAGGTAGCCAAGTTATTATTGGAAAAGGAGGTCATTACGCGGGAAGACGTGGAGAACTTGCTGGGCAAGCGGCCCTTCGTGGAAAAGACGGTCTACGATGAGTATGTTCGTAAACAGGTAAGCTCACCCGTCGACAGCACCCGCGGGACCTAACGGATGCGCATAGACCTCGTCGCCCCCACCCTTCCCCGAAGACCAGCCCAGCACCAGCGAAGTCTCTTCAACATAGATTCTTTTGCTTTGTTTTTTTACACTACAATGTTTTAATTCTAGAGATTCCCATAAAAAAAGATGATAGAATACTAGAACTAAATGGTACATCTGCTCGTAATGAAAAAAAAAAAAAAAATTTTTTTGGTAACTGTGTTCGACATGAGATGATATCAAGCGCACGCTAAGCGTAGCTACTTCACATACGTTGGAAAGAATCCCAGACTGGTTAAGCCAAGTGAGGGCTGTCCTAATCTTTCCGTATCATTTTATTTCGGAACCATAGGTGATGTTTCGTTCGAATTGCGGGTTAGCGCTGTTATGTATATTCATTTTATGCTTTTGTTGTATCAATGACATGTATCTTTTCACCATCGTCGTCCTCATCATCTCGTTGGCGCTTATTTAATCGAACGCTGCAGTTGCAGATCTTTTCCAGCAGATCTGGTTCTTCCTGTAATCGGAGGTTTGCTTTATGGGCGGCTACCCTGCGTGCAGCCTTCACATTGTCCGAAGCACCACATGCCAGTGGTTTGTCATGCAAAAAGATGACACACTTCTGTGACTCCGGGCCTGTCCCCTTGGATGTATGGTTTCTAACAGAAAAAGTGTCAGCTGAGTGGCTCTCGTTGTGGCAAAAAAAAACAAGTGTTACCGTAGCATAAAGCTTTCGCATCCCGCACGCTGGAGATCCGTCGTGAATCTTTTCAGCGGATGAACCTTAACTAATTCGGGTGTCACATGGGTATCCAGAATCGGTTTAATCCACCTGTCAAAGACAGCCTCGACGGGGTCAAGGTCGAAGCCAGCGTCGACAAACACCGCGCCCAGCATACTTTCCACCACGTCGGAGAGCACTTTGGGAACGCTGAGATCCGTCCAGTACTCGCCTACCGCTTGGTTGGTATCCTTCAGTTGCTGTATATCGAGCACCAGTGCCTCGATTGCCCGGATCAGCTTGCTCGAGTAGTGGATCACCTGCTGGTGAAGCGTCGACTCCACGCAAATGACACCCAGCACGTGGTTGTTGACACAGGAGTCTTTCAAGTCCGTAATTAAGCCGGGATCGCCGTCGGGGTATTTGTCAAACAGATATCGAATCACGAGGAAATCGAGAATGGCATCGCCCAAGAATTCCAGCCGCTGATAACATGGCGCTGTCGAGTTGGGAAGACTGGCGTGTGTCAGTGCTTCTACGACAAGCAGGGGGTTGTTGAAGGTATAGCCGGCCAGTTCCTGGATGCGCGGGAGGTTGATCGATCGCAGCGCCTTGATCTCGGCACGTGGCGGGATCTTGTCTTTCGACTGGAGGTAGGTTGGTAAGAAGTCTGACCACTGTTGGATCTCATCGAACGGGATCTGCATTTCGATGGCACATTTAAGGCCGCCTTCTAGGCCGGAACTGAGGTAGGCTGCGCCCAATGAAGCTTCGACAACATCGGCCAAGGTTTTGTCCGAGAGCATGTGGGTCCTCGTCTCCTTGAGTGTGTCTGGCGTGTCTGTGGTGGCTACGAAATGGTGGGGGCGCCAGTATCGTCGGTTAAATGCGTGGCTCGTGATGTAGCGGTACATTTTTAAGCGCTTTGCGGCTCTGTAAAGAGCACGGTTACAAATGACACGAATACGCAGACAATGAAGCTCGCCTTCATTTGAAAACGGGAAATTGATGTAGAGTCGGATTGTGGAAATAAACTTGAGAAGCGAATCTGGGGAAAAAAAAAAGAGAAGGTAAGCAACCGTCTCTCTCTCTCTCTCTGCAAACAGCCGACACCCCCCGTACCGTACCTCCGAGTGTTTCTAACCGTTCGTAATTTTTTTCCATGCTCGCAGAGGGTGTTGTGTATGCTTCCAGCATGTAGGGGTCGGTGACAGGTATATTATTATAGCGTACTCTGGCTTCTTGTACTAACAAGAAGGAATCTATACGGTTCATGATGGATGGTATCAGCCTTGCTGACTGCATCACACTGGCCTTGATGGAAAACGCTTTACAGAATTCGGGAATAACGAAGGTTGCGGTCGTGCCTTTCTCCTTGGCTGATGCGTTTGTGACGGGTTGAAGATAGTTCATCACCTTGCTCACTTTCTGGACACGCACCATGGGCTGGTCGGGACGTGTTACCTGAACCTCGTGTACGCTTTGGTAGTATGCAGCAAAGCTTTCGTGCCCTGACTCTCTGATTTTCATTTGGGACGGGATGGGTGAAGCAGGGTGAAGGTCGTGGCAGATTTCTCGAACGAAATAACGGCGACTGAAATCTGCATAGTCGATCAGAATAGTATCCTCTAGATTAAGGGCGTCCATGTCCAGCGAAATCGCATCATTTTCTACGCCGTGCCGGATGTCGTCCCAATCGATAGCATCGTAGCACGCATCAGCCGAATGCAATGGAAGCTCCTCGTCATTGTTCATCTTCATGGGCACCAGGAAATACGGGAACTCTTCCAGGGGACAAGAGAACACTTTGTTCGTGATCGAGGAAACGAGTTTCAGATTGAACGTCGAGAGCAGCGTAATCGATTCTTTGTCCAGTTCAAAAGAAGACGGCAAGCTTTGTACCTCCACCGAAAAGGGTATGCCACGGGCATACAGATTGAATACGGGTATTGTCGGAAAGGGTTTCCATGTGAGAAAGCTCATGCGTCGAAGAGGAGTACCATCGATATCTTTCAGGCTGATTTTGATGGTTGTCATGTACAGTTGAAATGGGCCACCGTTGGTTATCTCCTTGACATCACCATCAGCTAACGCTGTTACCGCTTCTGTTTCTTGCCCATTTGCAAGGGAGTCATTGCACGCGCTGAGTGCTGCATCCGGCGCGTGTTCTTTGATCTCGATCGCCTCTGTCCCTTTTATTTGGCCAATGGTCTCCAGCATGTCGCCCACGCCTGCCTCCGTGCCAACAGGTGGCTCACGTCTTACGCCATCAATCGTTACGGTCTCTGTTGTTTGTTGCTGCGGTGATTTGATTCCATTGAGGTGTGTGTCTTCAGTAGGATCTGTTATTGGAGCTTGTGTGTCGTCTTCTTTAGCTACTACTTCCTCTTCTTCTATCTTCTCCCAAAATCGAGGCGTTCTCTTTTCATAGATGCCGTGTCTTCGCTTACTACCAATGATCATACCATTTTCATCGTACTGCGGCTCCATCTCTCCCAGCATTTCTCTCTTGGGGTTGTTAGGGAGCAGATGGTCGTTAAACGATCCGCGCATATGCAGTTGAGTACATGCTTCCAAGGCTGCCAGCCGCTTCGCCAGTAGCTTCGATTTTGTTACTTCGGATGTTACTTCCCGGATAGCAGCGTTACTCGGCAGTCGCAGTGTGCATTGAAATCCTTCATCCGTTTTCTGTATGTCAAAGTTCGGCTGCAGAACGCAGAAGCTGTCCGAAGGAAGAGAGCCACAGTAGCGATGGATAAGAGGAATGGCGGAGTGTTTTGTAATGACGGCAAGTGTCTTGGGTACGATGTATATTTTCTCGCAGTAATCGTCGTCGTCGTCGTCTTCGTCTTCGTCATAGGCCGCATTCTCCAGGTTTTCTTTGTATTCCGAGATATAGCGAAGCGCGAGATTTCGCTCCGCTGGGAGTGATCGACAGTATTCCTTCATGTCTCTCTCCAAATCCTGGAAATCCAGAAGGCTCGAGTAAAGCTTCATGTCGTTTTTCTCCATCAGGATGACATAGTACGATCCTGGCCTTCGTGCACGGCCACGCGACTGTATATAGCCGATCAGCGTCGTACATGGGTCAAAGCTGCAACCAAGATTAGTAAAGGGGACTGCGTGGATGGCATGGATGCGTACCGAATGACTACGTTACATGGTTGGATATCCAGACCTTCCTCCGCAACGTTTGTAGCAATAAGCAGGTTGATTTTTCCATCACGGAACGCTTTGATCGTTCGGTTTTGTTCACTAAACAGCATATGAACGTCGCCTTCATCCGATGATCCATGACCAATCAAGATGCCCGCCTTCATATTCTCAAGTTGCGGACAGGTCTTTATCAGCGCGTACAGCGCAATGGCGGTGTGTCTGCGCTCAACAAAGACAATACCACAGAAGTCTTCACTCTTTTCGCCATAGATCTTCAAAGCCCGTACGAGCATGGTAACCTTGGGTGTGAAAAGCTTCGGATCAAAGACATCGGGGCTATCTGGAGCGGCATCTTGTGCGATCCTGCATGCTTCCAGTAAGGCCTGATCATCAGCAAATAGCTGTTCCGGGCTCTTTCCCTGTGTATCCAAGCTTAACCGGTCGCCCATCTCGTCCAGTAGATATTTCCATAACCGATCACAGCACCATGGCCCAAGGTGTTGTAATGCATAATCTGTTACAATGATACTACGTTTCATACGTTCTATCGTCCCTAGTTGTTCACGTATTGCTCGAGAAACCTTTGTCTGCTCAAATCCCGGCCCTGCGTCAAAGGGTAAGATCACTTCATGAGGCTTGACAACGACAGCTTCAAGTTCATCCAAAGAGGAGGTTGCAGTGTAGATGAAAGCATCCAGGTTGCGCTCCAGTTGCCTGTCCGTGTCTGTTGAGCAGAATGTACGCAGAAAGAAAAGAAGAGCTTACCTCGCGCTGTAATCGACACCTGTTTTTGAGTTCATGGGAGACGCTGTCATTCCGAAAATCTTGGGCCTGTCGTCGACAGGACATCTATCGTAGAATTCACGCATGATTAAGTTATAGGGGTGGTTTTTTCGAGCGTGATGGGCTTCGTCAAAGACAATCAGGTTGACCTAAAACGACGACGTGTCAACATTTGCATCCATGACCGCGTGTTTGCTTACTTGATCCATACTAATAAAGCCATGGTGCAGGGTATCCAGGAAAATCTGAGCCGTCATGACACAGATATCACTCTCTTCGAATATTACACGCCACTTCTTTTCTGTCCAGTGATCGACACCCATATCACCGACCATGTGATGAAGGACTACATCGCAGTTGGAACGAATCACACTGGACTGCTGAAAGACCAGAGGCACTCTGTCCACTAAGAAAAACGTAAGCTTGGCCTAGATAGCGGTGGGGTTAGCAATGGGCAAGCAGGCACGATGTGTGCATACTTTTCGTCTATGCAGCCGTTCTTCTTTTTCTTTGGCAGCCATATACTTGATCAGCATAACGGCAATGAGCGTTTTGCCACTGCCAGTGTCAAGAACGGCAATGACGTTGTTGTCAACTGCCTTCTGGAACAACTCGTACTGGTATTGGCGTGGATCGGTCATTACCGGGCCCTTCTCTGCTTCCGGCAATTCCTGGCCTTCTTCCTCTTCGTCGAATTCAAGCTTCTCTTTCTGTTCATCGAGAAGTTGCACGCCGGCTATAGATTTCCCATCGGGCCTCGCGTTCAAAAATTCAGGATCGAGGTATTTGAAGAGGCGTGTCGGATCGCCCTCATTCATGGTGTTCTCGATATGCTCCGGCAATATATACTCCACTTCATCGTCCCCGTCCATGTGATCCTTCGCTGGCATGGTTGAAAGAGAATAGCTTTGCAGGACTGTTCTTTATTTTTGTGCTTTGCAGAAAGCTGGTCCGCTTACTAAACCTGTTGTTTGCAGTACAATGGCTTGGAGATATTCATGCGATAGACAAACAATTCTTGTATCACGCAAGAGCAGAGCACCTCTGCCGCATTCATAGGAAGGGAGTCTACACTAAGCTAGTTTGGCAGGAACCAGACACTGTTCGCATCATGCATTTGACATGATGGCGATGTCTTTGTAAGCATGTAGCCTATCGAATCTTTTGGTTCATTGAAAAACACGTCTTTTGTTATACTTATCCTATTGTGTTTTGAATGCCCTGAGTTCTGCTATGTCTTTGGCTGACTTTACCACAT
The DNA here is from genome assembly GCA_000697495.1 of Saksenaea oblongispora B3353. NCBI lineage: Eukaryota > Fungi > Mucoromycota > Mucoromycetes > Mucorales > Saksenaeaceae > Saksenaea > Saksenaea oblongispora. The sequence goes on from JNEV01001289.1 coordinate 37,409, forward strand.
GATAGGAAAGCTATCTTTTCATTGTTGTCTTTGCAGCATAAGACTATTTCTACATGATGAAATTCTTGAGGAAAAGCATATCTGTAGATGTTTTAGCAATTTGATGGAAGAGAAGGGGAGACAATGATCCATCATGATAAGCTAGCGGTGTACCATGCAATTCCAGTGCGCAGTTTAAAAGAGGAATACATTCGCTTGCCCTGGCTAATGTAAAACCAGCGTCCTTGCATTTCATAAAAACAAAAAGACTAAGAAAAACCACCGTTTCCGAGGCATGTCTCTCATGAATTCGGGAGATAATAAGGTTTCTACGTCTTAGTAGACAGTTTCGTTTTGATACAGTATCCAATGTTGGCATCATAGGTGTTAATTTTATTGCTGCTTATTGTCATTAATGGTTGTCTCCGTTTTCCAGGCTGGTTTATCTGAATCGGCGAATTTTCGTAAATGTTCTATAAGTTGTTGACGCTCGGTATTATTTTTCTCCTGATTCACGTCTGTGCTATATTTCGATTGAAGTCGCTGTAACGATTGCATGAGTCAACCATAGCCATGCTGTGTGCATTTTACCTCTCTCATTTCTTGTTCACTGGGAACTGTAAGTTTCATTAATGCATAGCCTGAGCCGATGACGCCAGTAGCAAACACGATGAATCTTGCAGCGTTGCCCATGGTTGGTGTGGTGATGCCGTTGCTGTGACGTTCAGAATCAAATTTTGAATATCTCCCGGGTCGGGATTTGCTTTGCGATGGGTGCCCGTCAAATTGGCCATCCTAAAAAATAGCAGTCTGCTGTAGCTTCAGCGTAGTGGAGAGGAACCCCAAGTGGACCCATGCATAGAGTGTTTATCGAACGGTCATTTGCACTACAGTAGATAAATATTAGTTGATCAAACGGATAGGATGATGATGATCGTGCATCTCGAGCTGCCACTCGCCAACGCTGAGTGTTTCTCGAGCAGGTCAAAAACGCTGCGCAAAAAATGGCTAAAAAGCCTGGCTGAATGCGAGTTGGTGAAGGCAGGTTCGGGTTTTCCCGCCCAAAAAGCTATCGTCCTGTTTACAAAGCGAAAGTTTATTGAAGTTTTACTATGTCACACAATCTGAGAGCCCAGAAATACGGTGGTAATCACGCGTATTGTCAAACAACTCAGGTGTTTCGTCTAAGCAGCGTTGTTACTGGTCACACACAGTTGCGTGCTGAGTATTTAAGGTTATCTTGTTTAAGAAAATAGAAAACATCTCGATATTGCCGTTGAAGCTGAGCAATTGAAAAGAAGCCATCGTGCAGTACATGATTTCTGTTTTGCTGACGGTCGGCTTTGTTTGATTCGGTTGCGTTTATAAATAAAACGACTACAGTATTTGAATAGATGACTTCCGTTTCTTTATGGATGACGGCCTTTTGCTTCTCTGAAGTTTTGGTGGTGCTACAAAACGGTGGCACGCACAGCATGGGTGATCTTGAGTTTCTTCTCCGTTACAATTCAACTTTCATTCCCACTTTTGCGGATCAATCTTTTTCTACAGCGCTCTATCAGTAAGGACTCTCCCATGTTCTTCATGTACTTGGTATATATAGCTGCAGCTGCTCGTAACAATAACAGGTTTTAACGTCATACAGTGATGAACTGTATACCACTTTGGCAGAGATAATATTGCATAACTCCAGCCGTTTATAACTACATTATGCATAACAAACATCGATGGAATGTTATATTACATAAAACATAATGTATTACATGTAGGGTAAGAAATAATGATAAACGGCAGTAGAATCAACCCACTCTACTTGTGTCACCTTCTGTCCATAACACTTAAATTTTGTTGTTGAACACGGATCTGAGAAACAACAATCTAAAATAGAATATCCAGAGAGTACATTGCCTTCCGGTCTTGTTTGACGATTACCGGAACAACTGCTAGAAATTCATCACTTCACATGTCGGTTAGCTACTATTTTGGTTTTTTTTTTCGGTATTGTGGTGATAAAGTAATAACCAAGAATGCATTGGAGTTGATGTGTAACCACTGCAGCTCTTGGGTGCTTTTCTTTCAGGAATTCTTTTTGAAGTTACATATGGCATTTTTCTATGCAAAGGCAAACGTTCGGACCTATACTATCAGTAAATCTCATGCTGGTTGCCTTTCATCATGATGTCAAAACATGGTTAGTTCAGAAACTGACCGTCCTACAACGCCGATAACATAGTATCTCTACAAGTTGTTGGTACTGTGTTGATTAAAGTTATGTTATGCTTTAGCTAACGTTCATGGCGTTCTGAATCATATTTGTGGGAACGTCTCTTGAATAGTTGCTGGTACTAGAAAACAGTAGACAAAATGAGTGGTATTTATTATTTGCGTTAAAAATAGGGAAGTAGATGTTGTTTATCATATATATTGTTCACTCAAACGAATGATACTAAAACAAGTTAATGATATTTATTAGTTACACGCCGTCATTTGTTTTGATATCCAACAAGGAAGGCACACATTGACGTAAAGTTTTTTTCTTCAAAGTGATACAGCAATCTATATTGGGGAGACAGTTGCACCATGTCACACTTATAAGGTTTGGAAGTGTAGACAAGATGTAGTTTTTCATAGCATGTTTGATTTCAGTTGGATGATGACTGTTTCAGATATAGTCTTTTAAATATCGAAAAGCAAATAATGATCTTTTAGTTTATTGAAACTCTAATAGTTCTATGGTTGACAAAGGAAAAGAATTTATAGACATTGTGCATAATCCGTTTGAGGTTTGGAAGTTTATCTACATTCCGGAATGTATTTGAAAGAGCGAAATGAAAAAGGGATATTCATCTTAACAGTAGTATAGTATCTTTCTGAAGATACTAGAGAAAGCGTTTACATTACACCGCGCCACAAAGTTGGGTCAACCAAGCCCGGTTTTTAAAAATACGATGTATCAGCGGAACGGGAATTTAAATTTTTTTTTTTGCGTAATTTGGCAAAATATTTGCATGGATGAGAAGGTTAACGAAGTTTACAAAACAAGGACGGAGGATGTATTGGAGAATGTTGTAATGAATCAAACAATTGATTTTTATTCCGGAACAATTTGTTTCAAAATCCCAAGTGTTCCGATGTGTAAAACACGCTGGATGGTTTTTTACAAAATCCCGGGGAAGGTATTTTGATGATTTATAGAGAGAAAGGATTTATATAAAAGTTTTGTTCGGAAGCATCTCGGGGTATGGTGTAGCCTATTGTTCACTAGTTAAGTAAATGTTGTCACACGTACATAATAGATATTTGGGTTGATTTCGCTTCAGGGCTATTATCATGAATACATTTTTTAAGTTCATGTAAGTAAAAGGATTTATGGTTTAATTGATGTGTCTTCAATTCCTTATCCCGGTGGATGCAAAATTTATTTCAAATGACCATAATTTTCGTGATTAAGTCCAACTCAGTGGTTGTTAAAGAAATAGAGTATTATAAAATAAGTTGACAGAGCAGACCAAGTTGGAATCTTCTGTATTACAAAAAAAAAGATATCTTAAGAGATCTGTATATATTATATATACATATGTATATATGACTGAAAGGGAATGACAGTGTTTCTATTCAAACAACTACAAGGTAACACAAATGAAAGGCCATCCATCTTTTTGTGTTCATATTTTTGGCGGGGTCACTTTTAGATGTAACGTAGTGTTGGTTTGATTGCTCATTTATGAATAAACTATAACACACACTGTTCTCCCTCTTTTTTTTTTTTTTATCTTCCTCCTCTTTGGTATTGTATTTATTTAAAACAATGAACAAAAGGGGGGGAAAAAGTTAAGGTGAATACCTACGCAAAGAGAGAAAAAGACGGAAGAAAGAAATGGGAATATGTACACTATAGGGGAAAGCAAAGATCATGAAAGGATAAAAAGAATAATTTTTTTTAAAGCCAAGGTCTCCAACACTGTGGACGTTCGGTGATGTTTTCGGAATCATCTTTTCGTCGTCTTTTTTCAGCACGTTCTACTTCCTTTTGTTCTTCATCACAACGTTGAACATATTCAGCAGCAGTTGCTAATATATCAATGGGAGTCATAAAAGATGGAAAGGTTGGAGTAGATACCACAGAAGAGGAAGAACCAGTACTAGAAAAGGAAGCATGACTATCACAAGGTGAGGGTTGTTGATCTTGAGTTGTTTGTTGAGGAGGTGGTGGATAGTGTAAATGGAGACGAGAAGGTTTATCACCCCAGGAACGTGTTTTAATATAGTGATCGGATAATGCAGCATCATGAGATGATGAATGATCATTTTGATGGTGCCGACGTTGATGTGGAATATAATGTGAAAAGTGAGCGGAATGATTTGTAGAAGATTGTTGATAAGGTGGATAGACAAACATAGTTTCTCGACGTCTAATCAATAATTGATTTTGTTGTTCTTGCATCCGAGCACGATTAGCCTTGGCACGACGATTCTGGAACCAGACCTAAGTAGATTGGAATTAAGAGTTCTAAGTCTCGGATGATTTTATGGGTTGTTTTTGAGATAGAAGGGATCACATGGTTTCTATGTATGGAAATCCGAAAAATAAAGTTTCCCAGCATACCTGTACTTCACGATTCGTCATATTCAGTTCCCTTGCTACTTTTTCACGTAATTCATAACTTGGTGTATCCGTTTTTTCAAATAATTCTGATAATCTTCGAAATTGTTCAGGCGTAATACGTTTACGTTTAGCTTTTGTTGTAGGTGCAACTAACAAAGAAAATAAAAAAAATATCATATATATTAATATTTTGATAGATTCAAAAAGTGGCCACGTGGAATAAGTTACAAGGCAATACATACCTTCATGAGATTTTATACGTAGACTTTGTCTCTTGTTTGGTTTTTCATCTTCTTGATGTTGTTGATGTTGTTGTTGTTTATTAGGTTCTGGGTTTAACAAAGACTTGATAGATGATGAATTGTCTTTGCATTCAATGATATTTTTATCTGACATGCTTTTAAATAAGAAGAAGAAGAAGAAGAAGAAGAAGAAGAAAGGAGGAAGAAGAAGAAAAAGAAGAAGAAAGAGAAAGAAGAGAGAGAGAGGAGTAAAGGGAGAAAAGAAGGAAATAAAAAAAAAATAAAAAAAAAGAGAGGGAAAAAAAAAAAAAGCAAAAGGGGACCACGTCGGAAATCAGCCGAGCTGGGATCAGACAACAAAAAGTGAATAGGTAAATGCAGTTTCCTTTTATGGTAAAGAAGGAAAAAATTGCACACATTTACGTACGTTTTTACTCTCTGTCAGCGGACTAGAAAGAGAAGAAAAAAAAAGATGATACACGTAAACAAAACTGTTAAACTTGTCATAATCTCTGTTAGCTGCGGGCGTCCTAACTTTTACCCCTTACTTTTTGGTACACTACCCTTTCGTCATTTATCTTATGGAAATTATCAACCTTTACATTTTTTTACCAAATAGGGAATCTCAGGCGATTAGAATATATAATATAAAAACTCAAATGACGCATGATAAATCCCCTTTCTCATTTTTATTTTGTTGTACTCCCTTTTTTTTATTATGGAATAGTCATTTTGAATTTCAAATAAACAAAATGTCAATGCATATAAACTCCATAATCTAACTGTTGCTTTTCAGTGTACTAGACTGGCATGCAACCCCCCCTTTTTGGTCTCACAGCCTCTCAACCCTGTCACACCAAATATTTTTAATGCTTTGACTTGCCCCCTTTTTTTTTTTTTTTTCTCCTATCTCTTGTTGTTTTCTTTCAAAAAAAGACATTGATCTTGGTGGCTGTTTTGGGTTATTATCATAAACTGTAATTCTTTGAAATTATCATTTATTAAGGATGGAATGATTCTTTCATTTTATCGATCTCCGTGACATTGTTATCAACTGAAATTAGACTCCACATGACGAAAATCATCTATAAAAGGTGAGAGCACAAAATACAGATGGTGGTGGTGATCCTAGCAAATTATCTCTCTCAATATCATGGAAACAAAAAAAATAGATTGAGTAACTGGAACAGATCATTATTGTACAAACATGTCCTTTTTTTTCTCACATCGTACTTGTCCTACTCAATGAATGAATACTCTTGGCTCATCTTATTCTCTTCATGTCAAATGGCTATTAAGATATACCAGTGAAATGCTGCATTTACACTTTCAGTTGGCCTGATTAAAAAGTACTACCTGGTTCAAGCGAATAAAAACGACCGCGTGATTGTGTCTCTGTGCAGCATGCTGTAGATATGCTTCCAATCGTATTTTCCTTCAACTTTGTTCTACTGATACAATAATTGAGCTGAATAAGGTTCAATTATTTCTCAGAATGATTACGCCATGCTATATAAAAAGAAAAACGTGCTGTACCCTTTCATCTATGTTTCTATATAAAAAAAAAAGTATTCTAAGGGACACAGCAAGTTTCGATCCTCAGTGTATAAGTACTTAATGCACAGTGCAGTTAACTATCCGACTGTCGGTCTGATTTGCCGTCGCTAAAACCTTATTTTGTGTGTCGATGATTCCGTCCTTAACAAAAATAGATAAACTTCTTCATGCAGTCATCCTTTAACGTTGATTTGGTTCAACCAATTGCTTGTATACATTATCTTCGAAGTTCCAATGAATTTAGTGCGTTCTTCCTAAAACCTTCCGACCAGTTGATCTGACCCAAATGTTTCCGCTACCTTTGTCCAAAACCCCAGGTTTCACTGCTCTATATCAAAAGATGACAGCATAAATTCTCCATTAGAACTAACCTCCTGTGTCAGCAACTTTTTTCTTTTTTTTTTCTTTTTTACTATAGTCAAGGTGTTTGTAGAAATGGACAAATTGATTATGATAAATCCCTGTCTTCCTAAGAATGAATATCCCATAGAAAATAATCTCATGGTCGAGAACTTTCAGATCACTCTTTTAATAACTCAACCTTGCATGATCGAAGTGTCCAGATGCATACCTGTTTCTCATAAAATAGCCTAATCCCCACGAACATAATAACTGAAACGTTCTTTTTATCTCGCCCATACGATACTCCGGAATCTAGACATCAACTGTCATGTTAAATATTTACCCGCGGTGTTAGAAAACGAGAAACTTGTTCAAAAAGAATGAAAACTACAAGACAGTTTCTCATTAGATAGATGAATACCGCAGTTCCCCAAAGAAGATAACAATTATCAATGTTGGATGGTAGTAGATCATTACGGGAGTAAAAGATATTAAACGACCAAAAACTAGATGGAATTTGACTAAAATTTTCGTGTTCTTTCCCGACGCAAAAGAAATCTCACTTTTGTGTGGAGGTGAAATCTCGGTCGAAACACTGGGAACCTTTTGTTCTTTTTCTTCCCTTTTTTTTCCCCTTCTGCCGACTTACTGGCATCTTTTGTGATATACATATATACGCACGTATACATATAACCTTATCTTCTTCCTTGTTTACTGTACTTGAACATAAAACGCATAACGTAATTCTTTGGTATTCCTTTTTTTTCTTTTCCTTTCTTTTTTTGAGCGGTTATGAAACGCTCCTCCACTTCTGGCGAAAGTTATTCTCATAAATCAAAAAAACTGTGTACTTCAATCTCATCCCCCTCGCCACCACCATTACTGCCTTCATTGTCCTCACCTTCGTCGTTGCAACATTCTCGCTGTAATTCAGCTTCCAGTAGTTCAAAAGATAATTCTTCACTACTGCCATTATCGCCCAGCACTTTGGAAACCAACGACATGAATGTCTCCATTCTCAAATATGTACAACATGCTGTACACACCATTGAAGAAAACGATTATGAATACTGCCTCAACAACCAGTTATCCCTTACTACACTTGACAGCTGTGACCAAATACACACCGAATTGATCAAAACAATCGAAGCCTCTCTTAAAAAGATCGCTCAACGTCAGATACAGCTAGAATCAGAAAACGTAAGGTATCGCATAGCATTACAACAACAGCATCAACTCCTAGCACCCCAGAACGACCACAACAATAACGATCCTCAAAAAGAAGATCATTTTGAGAAAAGTGAAAGAACAACTCCAGAAGATGGAATCCCAACTATTACAGACGATTGTATATTGAACCGAATGCCTACCTTAAACCACCCATTGTCTACCGACGATAACTTTGGTAGGTCGTCTTATTAAAAACGGTTAGACAGGATATTAATTATCCTTCAGCCTCGACCCCGCTCTCCACATCCGTGTTTACCATTTCCTCAAAAACTTCCCTCCCCACCTCCAACTCGCCCTCCCCTACTGCTCTGCATCTGCACCCTGCCACCGATAATGATTTCTGTACCAACTGCGTCGCCCAAGCCATCAAGGTCATCTCGGCTGTTCATGCTGGCGAACTCCATCAGCGCGTGACCTGTAACCACGAGAAATACCTCGCCACCATCTCCCACCCATCCCCCTCTGTCGATGATTTGAAGTATACTGTGAATACAATGGCATCCCATCTTGAAAATCTTTCCCAAGAAATGATACGTGTGGCTCATGAAAGCGCCGTGCAAGGCAATCTTAACGTGTGCGCCAGCCTTTCTCGTGAAACAAAGGGTGTGTGGCACGATGTTGTTGTGAATTTGAACAGTATGACAAAAAATCATCTGGAACAAGTACGGGACATCATTCATGTCTCATCCGCCATCGCCAATGGTGATTTGAGCAAAACCATGACCGTCCCTGTCCAAGGTGAAACCATGATACTCAAAAACACATTTAACACAATGGGTAAATATCCTACCTTAATCCAAGAAAATGCCAAAACAAAGAATTCCTAATCGTGATTGTTTACAGTAAACCAACTTAAATTATTTGTTTCCAAAATCACACGCGTCGTGCATGAAGTCGGGACCGAAGGCAAACTGGGCGTCCAAGCGGAACTCACGGACGTCAACGGCATTTGGAAAGAATTAACCGAAAACATGAACATTATGTCTGCCAACTTGACCAGCCAGGTCCGGGATATTGCCCAAGTCTCAAAATCCGTAGCACGCGGTGACCTGACCAAAAAAGTAACTGCAGACGTAAAAGGCGAAATGCTGGATCTAAAAGATACCATCAACACCATGGTCGATCAGGCAAGTAAAAAAAAATATATATATATAAAAATAAAAATAAAAATAGGACACCGGTCTCACTTTCTTTTTTTTTTTTTTTTCCCATGCTTACCTAGCTTTCTATCTTTGCTACAGAGGTCACGCGCGTCTCGCTCGAAGTAGGAACAGATGGTATTCTGGGCGGCCAAGCTGTTGTCAGAGATGTCGGGGGCACATGGAAAGATTTAACGGATAATGTCAATACAATGGCCTCCAAGATTACTAGTCAAGTACGTGACATTGCCGTCGTTGCCAAAGCTGTGGCCGAGGGTGATTTAAGCAAAAAAGTAACCGCCAACGCCCAAGGTGAAATTCTAGAACTGAAAAATACAATGAATCGCATGGTACCATAACAAAAGAGAAGCGCAACGATTTTTTCTTAAAAAACCATAACCTTATTTCTGTTTAGGTGGATCAATTGACTCTGTTCTCTGCGGAAGTTCGACGTGTTTCACTTGAAGTTGGTGTTGAGGGAAAACTGGGAGGGCAAGCAGTTGTTAAGAATGTTGGTGGCGCCTGGAAGGACCTAACCGACAATGTAAACACCATGGCCGCTAATCTGACGACCCAGGTGCGATCGATCGCACTCGTCACAAAAGCGGTAGCCAAAGGCGATCTTTCCAAAAAGATTGATGTCGAAACACGTGGCGAAATCCTCGATCTAAAGAACACAGTCAATGATATGGTTGACCAGCTGCGCGTTTTCTCCACCGAAGTCACGCGGGTGGCAAAAGAAGTCGGTACAGAAGGTAAACTGGGTGGTCAGGCGGATGTACCTAGTGTCGACGGTACATGGAAAGATCTGACAGACAACGTCAACACAATGGCAACCAATCTGACAACCCAAGTACGCTCGATTGCCGTCGTCACCAAGGCCGTGGCCAATGGCGACTTGTCCAAGAAAATCGCCGTGAACGTCAGCGGCGAGATCTCCGACTTGAAGGATACGGTGAATAACATGGTGGATCAGCTTCGTGTCTTTGCATCGGAAGTGACACGAGTGGCCCGCGAAGTCGGAACGGAAGGAAAGCTAGGCGGCGAGGCCATTGTCCCCAGCGCGAGTGGCACATGGAAAGATCTGACGGACAACGTCAACACCATGGCCGCCAATTTAACAACCCAAGTACGCTCCATCGCCCAAGTGACAAAAGCCGTGGCCCAGGGCGATCTGAGCAAAAAGATTGATGTGGAAACGCGCGGCGAAATTCGCGACCTCAAAAACACTGTCAATAACATGGTGGATCAGCTCAATGTCTTTGCAGCCGAAGTGACACGTGTAGCCAAAGAAGTAGGCACGGACGGCAATCTGGGCGGCCAGGCTATGGTGCCAAACGTCGACGGCACCTGGATGGATTTGACAGATAACGTCAACCAAATGGCTGCCAATCTAACAACGCAGGTGCGCTCCATTGCAGAAGTGACCATCGCTGTAGCCAACGGCGATCTCAGTAAAAAGATCGAAGTCGAAACGCGGGGTGAGATCTTGCAACTGAAGAACAGCGTGAACGACATGGTGGATCAGCTACGTGTGTTTGCGTCGGAGGTAACGCGTGTTGCCAAAGAAGTCGGCACCGAGGGCCTGCTAGGAGGCCAAGCCGTAGTTCCTAATGCAGGCGGGACATGGATGGATCTCACAGACAACGTCAACCACATGGCTGCCAATCTAACCACCCAGGTGCGATCCATCGCGGAAGTAACGAAAGCCGTTGCGCTGGGTGATTTGTCGAAAAAGATCGAAGTGGAAAGTGGGGGTGAAATCCTGGAACTGAAGAACATCGTCAACAACATGGTGGATCAGCTTCGTGTGTTCGCCTCCGAAGTGACACGCGTTTCCAAAGAGGTCGGTACAGAAGGCAAGCTGGGCGGTCAAGCCGTGGTCCAAGGCGTGGCAGGTACCTGGCATGAGCTGACAGACAACGTCAATATCATGGCTGCCAACTTGACCAACCAAGTCCGTTCCATTGCAGAAGTAACCACGGCCGTCGCCAACGGTGATCTGAGCAAAAAAATCGAAGTCGAAAGTGGCGGTGAGATCGCCGAACTGAAAAACACCGTGAACAACATGGTGGACCAGCTACGTATTTTTGCCGCTGAAGTCACCCGTGTCTCCAAAGAGGTCGGTACGGAAGGCAAACTGGGCGGTCAGGCTGTCGTTCGAGGCGTAGCCGGCACGTGGTATGAGCTGACGAACAACGTAAACATCATGGCGGCCAATCTGACAAGCCAAGTACGCTCCATTGCCGAGGTCACCAAAGCGGTAGCGCTAGGCGATCTGAGCAAGAAAATCGAGGTAGAGAGTGGTGGCGAGATCGCCGAACTGAAGAACATCGTCAACGACATGGTGGATCAGCTGCGCGTGTTTGCGTCGGAAGTCACGCGTGTGTCGAAAGAAGTCGGCACCGAAGGCAAGCTGGGCGGGCAAGCCGTGGTTCGAGGCGTTGCGGGAACGTGGAACGAGCTGACGGATAACGTGAACATCATGGCCGCGAACCTCACGACACAAGTACGATCGATCGCCGAAGTGACCACGGCAGTGGCCTACGGCGATCTGAGCAAAAAAATCCATGTTGAGACACGTGGCGAGATTCTAGACCTAAAGATCACGGTCAACAACATGGTCGACCAACTGCGCGTGTTTGCGTCCGAGGTGACGCGTGTTGCCAGGGAGGTAGGCACGGAAGGTAAATTGGGTGGACAGGCCGTCGTGCAAGGCGTTGCAGGCACATGGAAAGATCTCACCGACAACGTGAATATGATGGCCGGGAACCTGACAACCCAAGTACGCTCGATTGCCCAGGTGACGACGGCCGTTGCTCGAGGTGATCTGTCGAGAAAGATTGTAGTTGAAGTCCAGGGTGAAATTTTACAGCTAAAGTAAGTCTCCTCTGGTTTCTAATAGGGCATTTGAAATCAACTCTTCTTCTTGCAGAGAAACCGTCAATTCCATGGTGGATCAGCTCCGTGTGTTTGCTGCAGAAGTAACGCGTGTTGCTCGCGAAGTTGGTACAGAAGGTATACTGGGAGGCCAGGCCACCATCATTGGCGTGGACGGCACTTGGAAAGACCTGACGGACAACGTCAACCTGATGGCGAGCAATCTGACGGACCAGCTACGCGCCATTGCCGCGGTCTGTAAAGCGGTTGCGCAAGGCGACTTGTCGAAAAAGATCGAAGTGGAGGTACATGGGGAGATCGCCGAACTCAAGAACACCATCAACACCATGGTGGATCAGCTGAACGCCTTCGCAGCGGAAGTGACGCGTGTGGCGCGCGAAGTGGGTACGGAAGGAAAGCTCGGTGTGCAAACACAAGTGATGGATGTGTCGGGCGTATGGCTGGAGATAACCAGTAACGTCAACACCATGGCCACGAATCTGACGACACAGGTCCGTGCCTTTGCGCAGATCTCCGCTGCCGCAACCGAAAACGACTTTTCACGCTTCATCACCGTCGAAGCCTCGGGCGAGATGGATTCGCTAAAGACAAAGATCAACCAGATGGTGGGATCGCTGCGCGACGCAATCCAGAAGAACCGCCAGGCACGCGAAGCGGCCGAGCTGGCCAACCGATCAAAGAGCGAGTTCTTGGCCAACATGAGTCACGAAATCCGTACGCCCATGAACGGCATCATCGGCATGACGTCGCTGACGCTGGAGTCCAAGCTGACACGCCAGCAACGCGAGAACTTGATGATCGTCTCCAGCCTTGCGAACAGTCTCTTGACCATTATCGACGACATTCTCGACATTTCAAAGATCGAAGCTGGCCGCATGACCATCGAGGCGATTCCCTTCTCGCTCCGCACCGCAATCTTCAGCGTGCTCAAGACGCTAGCCGTCAAGGCGAACCAGAAAAAACTGGATCTGATCTACAGAGTAGACAGCAAGATCCCGGACCAGCTGATCGGTGACCCACTTCGTATTCGGCAAGTCATTACCAACCTGATCGGAAACGCCGTCAAGTTTACCACGCGTGGCGAGGTTGTTCTGTCAGCGAGCATTGTCAAGACAGAAGGCGAATTTATTGATGTGCTGCTCACTGTCACGGACACCGGCATCGGTATCCAGCACGACAAGCTGAATCTGATCTTTGATACCTTCTGTCAGGCGGACGGCAGCACGACGTAAGTAGATGAGCGTAGAAAAGGCATGCTGATGTTTTTCTTCTAGGCGTGAGTACGGAGGCACTGGGCTGGGTCTGTCCATTTCGAAACAGCTCGTGCGCTTTATGGGAGGCGACCTGTGGGTCGAGTCTGTCTATGGCCGGGGATCTACCTTCTCCTTTACGGTGAAACTGCGAAAGCACTTGATGACTAACAACCAGGTATTTGAAAAGATGGCACGGTTCGAAGGCCACCATGTGTTGCTGCTGGACGAAGACGATTCGCAAGCGGACCTGATGGATGGAGTGCGTGCGCTTGGCATGATCCCGATCCGCGTGAAGAGCGTCCCTGAAGCCGCCAACGTCATCACATCACATACGACGCACGCACCTTTGTTTGACACCGTGATTGTGAGCAATATGCCGCATGCGGAAAAAATACGCGAGGTCGTCCATCTCCGCTATACACCCATTGTGCTGATTGCACCGGATATTCCCCCCTTGAACATGAAGCTGTGCATTGATCTTGGCATTATTTCCTACATTAACTCGCCGGTGGAGCTGGCCGACCTCGCGCAGGCGCTTCTGCCAGCCCTTGAGAGCCATGCAACCCTCACATGCGATACTAAAAAATCCGTGCCACTGAACATCTTGCTCGCCGAGGATAACGTCGTGAACCAGAAACTCGCAGTGCGCATTCTGAAGAAATTCGGACACAGAGTCACCACGGTATCCAACGGCAAACTCGCCGTCGACGCGTTTGAAAGCCAAACCTTTGATTTGATTCTGATGGATGTGCAGATGCCCATCATGGGCGGGTTCGAGGCTACGCAAAAGATCCGTGAAATCGAAAGCCAAAACAAGTCGGAGGATCGTATACCGATTGTTGCTCTAACAGCCCACGCCATGATCGGGGATCGTGAGAAATGCTTGCAAGCAGGCATGGTACGTTTTGTCCGTGTCACCGAGGCATGTCTAACTCCTCTTTTTTTTAAGGACGAATATGTCACGAAGCCGCTTCGGTTCCCAGATCTCGTGTCTGCTATCAACAAGTTTGCACCCGATTCTTCCAGTATTATCGAATCTGATCGCTAGCTGTCTTCTGGTGGGGGCAGGTACCCAGCCAGCGGATTGACTCTATTCTTTATGTACATTGTAATCGATGGAAATTGAGGATCTTTACAAGATCACCAAACGGCTATTTATATGGTTAAGAGTGACATAATAAAACAAGGGACGTGTAAAAGTGAGAACAGAAAGACGTAATACAGCCCCTCAGGGCAAACGTACTACGATGCTCGCCAAGCACACGTGGCTCGTTTATCATGGATGTAGAAGGCCATCCCACGGGAGAAACCAGACAGGCAGTGGCCACCTGTGTATTAAAAGGAATAGATAGCATGACGATGTCTCGTCGTTGTCTTTGGAAGGTAATGTTTTGTTCTCTTTTAATGACACGATTCTAAATACCATTTACAAAGCTTCAAAGAGCACTGATCACTGCAGCTGTGAACTCCGTCGTGCTGCTGCTACCGCCCATATCGCGTGTATTAGCCTGCACGAAAAAAAAAAAGTTAGCTGTGTTATTTCCTTAAACGACTACCATTTCTTACCTTGCCGCCTTGGATGGTACGGTACACAGCGTTAGAAATACGGTTGCCGTGCTCGTCCAAGCCAAGATGCTTCAACATCATGACGGAGCTCAGAATCATCGCAGTGGGATTAGCGATGTTGCTTCCACCGATATCGCTGCCAACATGGCGACATCCCTAGCATGTTTTGTGAGTCGAAAACTGCATCAGTACCGAAAAGAGACACGTTACCGGCTCAAAGACGGCGTATTCGCGACCGAAGTTTGCTCCAGGAATGATACCTGGGCCACCTACAAGACCAGCACCAATATTGGAAAGAATGTTACCGTACAGGTTAGGGAGCACCAGCACGTCAAACTGTTGCGGACGAGACACGAGTTGCATCGATGCGTTGTCGACAATCATGTCGTTCAAGGTGATTCCAGTGTTACTGTATTCCTTTGCGACCTGACGACATGTCTCGAGGAAGAGGCCATCACCCAGTTTCCTAACATCAATTGCATCAGTTACGGTAGGGAAAGGATTACGAAAACGCACATAATATTGGCCTTGTGAATACAGGTGACTTTCTTGCGGTTGTTCTTCAGAGCAAAGTCAAAGGCAAATCTGGCAATGCGCTCTGTTTTTCTTCGCGTTACGATCTTCAGGGACTCGACGACACCAGGATAGGACTGATGCAGAAAACGTTATGCAATACAGAAAAAAGGAATTCGCTTTGTGTTACCTGATGTTCCAAGCCCGAATATTCTCCTTCGGTGTTCTCGCGAATGATGGCAAGGTCAACTCCGTCGAAACGCGATTTCACACCCTGGAGATTTTTGATCAAAGAAATAGAGGCATAGATGTCCAGGTCCTAACAAACGCATCAGCTACTGCCGCCACAGATTCCTCCCTTTCTCCCTTCTTACCTTGCGCAAGGACACATTGAAGGAGGTGTGGCCAAGTCGCGAAACAGGTGTATATAAAATACCCTTCAGACCCACCTTGTTGCGGCGAAGCGACTCCAGCGTATCCTTCATCAACGTATCCGTTTTGTTGACATGGCCAGATAAGTCGAACTGCTCCCACTCGATAGGAACGTCGGCGGCAGCAAAGATGGTCTTCACCGACTCACTCAACTCCTTACCAACGCCATCACCCGGAACAAGAGTAACCGTACGCTTTGCCTACATTGTATATGTCAGATTCCCGACGAAACCAAGAGCAAAGCGTGTTCTACTGACGGTGTTGAGCGGGGTGTTGGTTGCAAAAGTCCGCACCAGAGTCTGAGCAAAGCAAGGCGATTACATTTCTAGTCATTCGAAGTAGCCTTGGCAATTTTACCTTGGAAACGGGGACACTACAATTCACTGGCTTGCCAATAAACGACCTAAACATGTTTACGTTCACTTAAAATGTCGTCGGAAAATGGTTAAAAACCCTAGATTTTGTGACCATTTTGGCGAGACCTTTCGAGATGCCAAATCGGGCAAGACGCCCTTGGGAAAAAGAGTGCGTTACAGACTGAACGCACCCTATCGCGCACGGTTCACAGCCTTCTCTCGCTACGATCACTCTTTTAGAAAACGATTCTCCCATCTGTGCTCCTGTCTCGCACGGCTGTCAACTCATTTGGCCTGGAGACATCTGTTATCTAATTTTTAATGGCACAAGGCGTGGGAGTAAAGGTCCGCCAGATAGAGCGGACATTTCGAGGAGAATTCAGTCCGTGCCGTGGATTATTCGCGTTATCAATCATCAGCCTCTTGGCAGTTATGGAAGGTAATATTGACCAGGAGACTTCTGTTAACTCCCTTTTTGCATAAATCCATTCCTTGGTACCACAATCCTTTGGAAGCTGTGGAGAAGGGCTTTATTTTCCAGTAGAATTGGCCTAGTACCCACACCATCTCCTATGCAACATGGATGACACCTTCAAGAAATGGTGCGGCTCGCACAAAGCCCGGATCTGAATCCGGTCAAGCAGGTTTGGGACGTTCATTGAGACGCAAACGGCCAACATACACGAACATGACGAATAAATGAGCCATGATAAAAAACCTGATACCCTTAACAAGCTTGTAAAAAACATGCCTCAAAGGTGTCCGACTTTAATTGACGTTAACGTCGGCTACCCTTGCCACTAGCGTTTCTTATTACTGTTATTATTATTTAAAGAACAAGATAGTTACTTCTTACATGTCCGACCAACTTTTCATAAAGTTTTGCATCTCAACCTTGCATAATGAAAGAGTACAGTAATTTTGAAAACGGCCATGTATATCTCTGAATTTAAACATCCGGTCACTTTCGGAGTGAATGTGGTTGCTTTCTCTGAGGAAGCTTAGAGTATAAGGAAATTGATATTGTCGGACTACGCTGTCCACTGTGCTAGATATTAGTGTTTAAGCACTGTTTTTATTATACATCCCACTAAATTTTTGAGCAAAAACTAGCACTTATACATCGCAGAATTGACAAGCTACATGAAAGTGCGCTGGTAGTATTCCTCCTTCGGTTGCACGTGTGGCTTATAGGTTTCAAAGCCAAAGTCGTCGTACAATGGAAGTATGTTCGCCTGTGCTCTCATGTTCGTGACAGGCTCGTCCGAAGCGCTCTGACCAACAAACTGCACTATCTGAGCGGGAGTAGAGATAGAAATGACCAGGTTTGCTGTATTGTCGGTAATAACTGACTGGAACTCTCCCTTGAAGATGTCAATGTCTTCGATTTCGAGATAACCTCGGCTAACATATCCATCATTCCCCAGAGTCAACTCTTGACCTGTCTGGTATGGCCAAAAACCAGCATGGAACTTTACGCCGATGTCTGGAAGCTCAAGTGTGGTAAGGTAAGGCTTAGGGTGGGCTGGAGGAATTGGTCCGAATGCAAGATTTGCTCTGTATCTTGCTGCTGAAACAGTAGCAACACAAAAAGCGACGGCAGCAAAGAGGCTTGATTGCAACTTCATGTTCTTGGGAAAGTGGCTCGATGAAGAATCACGTACTTGTTTGCTGAGTCTTTTATAATGATTGGAAACGGTCCATACTTGTCTACTCTTTTCCCACAGTGCTCATCTTGGTGGGACCATCCCGATAGTGTCAAGGATGCCATCAAATCGGATAACTGAATACAAGCACGCAATCACATTCTCATACTGTTTACTGTTGTTTGATTAGGTGGCTGCCTTGTGGGTGTATCAATAGTCGTACCGGATAACAGTTTCAAATGCCACCCTGACTGGATAGTTGTTTACTTTGGTAACAGCATTTAAGTTTGAAACGGATTTTATTGATGCATGAGGAAACTTAAAATGCAGCTTTTCCGTGATGACATGGCAAATTAATGTTTGCAATGGCGATCGCCTGTGCCTGTTCACGTTGAGGATCGTAAACGAAGCAAGGTATATCAACGTCCACATCATCGTCTTGACTGTGACCCTATCTAATGTTCAGGATTATACACATTCAATTGAGTAGGAGTTTTTCAGGTTGGCGTAAAGTTGGCGTAGTTTGGCGTAGTTTGACACCGATTACTAGTTTCATCACCCACTATTTGATGCTTGTATAAACAATGGCTGTTTCATAATTCTTTCCGTGACACAAATCCTCACTGCCAACTTTCCTGTATGAGAATTGTGCTCGGGAATCAGAACTTCTTGCGGTTGCTAGATCCGCCATACTGAAGCCCACGTATTACCGCCGGACCTTCCATATAGCAATACCTCCGGTGTCAACTACTATTTTCACCAGTTGTTTCGACCACCACGCCGGTGATTAATTGTTCAATATGCCTCAGATCGAACTGTACTCTTGCGGACCCGCGAAGAATGTTGCTATATAACCGCGTCCAATATGACGACTGGCTAAACTACGACCCGTGGGCTGCAGCGAAAAAGGAAGCTCCGTACGAAGCGAAAAGCTACTAGTATGTTGAATACCATTGATGTTACCAAGCAGATTGCTTCTTGGGGAATAGTATCAGGACGGTTCTAAAGAGAGTACTGTATCCTTCGCGAAGAACTCTATATACAAAAGAGATACCATTTTTTTAAACATCGCACGCGAATAACTACCTGCGATCCTGTAAAAGATACGAATGCAGCTAACCTTTCGTCCTTGTCCTCTCCACAGGAAAGCTTGAAACAGGAAAGTCAAACGTTTTCAGCCACTGTAGCATAGCTTATCGTGGAAAGATTCTTCTCTCATTGGTGAGCCTAAGATAACTATCAAGCCATGATTATCGATGAAATGCTAGTATAGATTTACGCCTTGCACGAGATCATTTTTGACCGCGTAACCGTCTAGACAAAGCGACTCGATCATACAAACCGGGAGATGGATGGGCAAAATCGGACCTGGAGATATATACCTCTTTGGTATAAACAAGCTGCTGCGTGAGGAAATATCTGAGTTGAAAACCCATAGAAGAGCTAGTTGAAGCAGAGTACTTTGGTGTTGTGCCTGTCATGTTGCAATCATGTTTCCTATCTCAACTCAAGCCAAATTGGCTACGCTACCACCTAAGATTACGATACTGTAGTGATCGCGATAAAAGGCTGTAGAGTCCAAGTCAACGTTTACCCTTAAAACCTCACACGTGAAATGCACCGTTTAGACAATTAAAATAGCGACCCGTCTCATCCGACCTGACCGTCTGCGTACTATCAAAGAAAACCCACAGTACTGTAGAAAACAAATACACGTTTTGCTTCCGCAATCTTGCTGAAATTTGTGCTTCTTTGCATAAAAGAGTGGTTTATTATTACGTAGTTGCTGAAAACACAGGATGAACAAGGGCACACGCAGACTTCGAATGGAAAATATGTCCTTGCGTTTGCTTCCTGTTTTTTCAATACATCTGCTATTCCGCGTATCAACACGAGTCTACTACTCCTTACACAGCAACCAACATTCCCCATAGCTTACTTGATACAAGCTAGTGGGATTATATTGAATATATTGGAAGAGGGTGGTGAAGGCAGGTAGTGTAACGTGTAGAATAACAATAGCAATTTTCTCCGTAGATCTACAAATATCTGCTGTGTTCTACTCTGATCGGCTATCTGTATCATGTAGTTGCTTCGTTGACGTCTGTAGATCTACATAACTAGTTGTTATTTTACCACCTTCTATCTCTGCATTTATTTTAAGGCCACAACACGTGAACATAAAAGAATTACTCAGATACTGCGTTATCTACATGATACGCTATAGATGATGTTCTCTGGTACTGTCGAGGCAGGTGTTCCAAAAGATCTAGAAAAATCATGATGACCCTTCAGCAATAAAAAGTCATTCTCGAAACGAAACTACTTCCAGTAAAAGAGGGAACACCTCTTTAGGCTGACACATCCATTTCAGAGAAGAAAGAAAATAGGTTAGCATTGGCGAGAGAGTTAGAGTCGATTTCATGACGGAGGACGATCTTGGGCAGTGGCTTGCTGTCTGAGCTTAAGAACAGGTTCGAGAGAGGATGCTTACCAAGCTATCTCTTACTTCATTAAATCAAATGCATCCGCAAACAATGTTTTACTGCAGATCGCTATCCACAAAAGCGATTTTTACGCGCAACGGGCCTAGGCTGGGATTCTGTAGTGTAACATCTACAATACATTTCCGTTATTTCTATATTCAGTTCCCGTGCGCAGATGCCTTTTTCTGCCTGCAAAGTTAGGATTCTGGATATTGCGGGGCTTTTGACAGCTCATACTTTTTTTTTTATTCCTATTTACGTCATATGTCAATCTTTATTTTTATAGTTCTTCCAGGTAGGTCATAGAACCTTTGATGATCGAAATAGGACAAATTGGATCGGTCACGCCGATTGCATGACAAATGAATCAATAATGAATCAATAACAGGATGTTGCTACGGTGTTTTCTCGTATGAGGGCTGTGCATCTATAAAAACATCGTAAGATAAAAATTTTTAGGAGAAGTGTTGACCCTTTTAATGAAAATGATATTCACCCGTGTTATGTCCCAAAACGGAAGAGCGCACGCCTCATTTTCATTTTCGTTGTGGCTCTAAGCAGAATAAGCTTACGTGACTGGTGTAACACTAGGGCAATGAAGTTTCAGTTGCACCTGATCCAAGTAAGGACAATAGAAAATACTTCTCCGACATGATCGGGTCTGACGATTCTTTTTCGTAGATGGTTAGATCGAAAGAAAAAAGAAATAAACGGTTGTTCCGGGGAATGACGCCGCATCTTTCTATGGCATGGCAATCCTGTTTGCACCACGCCTTTTCTCTGCTTCTTCATTCTATTTCTCGGTCAGTCACAGCAAGCATTAAATATTCGGGATCTTTAGAACATAAATGTTTCATTAAAAACATGCAAATGTCAGTCCATTGTTTTTGGTCGGTGCTTATTCTGAAAAGGGAAGCGACGCGTCGATCTCCGCATCATTTTGTAACCAATCCGCGAAGATCCTTGAATGATGAGAGCTTTCGTCTCACGGAAAATTTGCCGGTTAAGCTTTTTTTCTTTTCTTTTCTTCTTCTTCTTTTTTTTTCCCATCAATCTCTTACCGAATGGATATTTTGAGTATACCCGCAATTCAAAATTTCAATGGTGGCATTATTTTCCTTAGCTATGTTATTTCGGTGATTGGTGCATGGACAACCCTTGAATTGCTGACACGACGAACTCATTTTCGTGGCTCATACAATTGGTGAGAATCAGCCTGTGTTTGTCCTGGTATACTGAAGCACTATCAGGTTCTTGTTAATTGCGGCTGCGTTTTCCATGGGTGGCGTCGGCATTTGGTCCATGCACTTTGTTGGCAATAACAGCTTAACATTGACGCTTCCCCATGGTGATCAGTACCAGCTATCTTACGAAGCCGGCTATACCTTTGCGAGTTTAGCAGTTGCTATCGTCTGCATGTTCATAGCCTTTGCTTTTGTTGGTATTACAGAAGAAGTCAAATTAATATTACTATTACCCAGTGGTGTGTTCGCTGGTGTAAGTCTGGATCCCCTCTCCCTCCCCTCCCCTTTTTTTTCCGATTTCCTATGCTAACGCTTTTGTCTAGCTTGGTATTGCTGCTATGCATTACCTCGGTAGGTCAACTTGTAAAGAGAAATTTTCATGTGATTATTAATTCGTTAAATTGCAAAGGTCAATTTGCAATTGATTACTTCATATTGGTCTATTATCCCGGTTACGTTATTGGTGCAGTGATCATCGCGTGTGCAGCCGTAACAACCGCGCAATATATTTTCTTCAAGCTACGTGAACAATGGGCGAACCAGTGGTATAAGCGCTTTGGCTGTTCGCTCCTTATGGCTGTTGCCGTCTGTGGTACAAACAAATTGATTTTCTATATGGTACGATGCTAACTTTATTGTGTGACCATTGACAGGAATGCACTACACAGCGCTTGCGGGAACGGTCTATTACGTGCCTGACGAAGGCATGCCCCCGCGGCCACGTCTCAGTACGGCTGCGTTGGTCGGTATTATCTCAGCTATTGTGGTACTCGCCTGCATTATCTTGTTGTACATTGGAATCAAGTGCAACATCAACCGCCTGCCATTGGTAGCTACCAAGAAGTCCAGACGATTAATCCTAGGTGCCGTATTCTTTGATAGTCACCACCGCATCCTTGTCAAGGTAGACGGCCTGGTACCTATGACCGAGGTCATGCGAGATTTTCAAGTTGTGGTAAAACGATCGTGGAACCCACATGAAACAAAAACTGAAATTGACTGGCAATGATAGGAAGCGCAGCAGCCATTCTCGTCGAAACACCCGCTCTTCTTTCGCTTTTTTGAAACTGCGATCGAATGGGCAATGAATCCCCAACCAGACATGAAGCGCCCGTCGGAACAATCCTCGATATCTACAGATATCATGGAGACGGCAGCACGTCAGTTCCATGAAGCCGCGTCCGAACTTCGAGAAGAACTACGCATGCCAACGCTAACCGATCTCGGCATTTTGTTCGACACCGTCGTGCTTGCTAACACCATCTCAAAATCGCGCGAATCTCGATTCCGGAGAGATCGCCGCAAGAGCACGCACAGCTGGCTTCCTCTGTACGGAAAAGGGAAGGAGGAAAGCTACGAGCCACAAAATAGACCATCTGAAACAGTAACAACGGCGACGACAACGACAATGACGACAGTAACAAGCCAGACGCAGTCAGCAAAGGCGGAAAACCCCGTACAATCGTTCGACGACGCCACCGTCATTGAATCCTCCCAGCGCTGCAGTTTTGGCGAGAACAGCATTGTCCCGCGGCTGTCCGAACGCTCGTCGATGCAACAGGAATCTGACACAGAAGATGTCCACATCTTTCTTGTCCGGCGCATTACAAACCAGAAAGACCTTCGACGCTTGTTGGCCAATGGCTACCGATTTGCAGATGCGATGTTTATTTCAAAAACGATGGGCGATCAGTTGCTGATTCCCGCAGATCACATGCTTACCTACTTTTACAGCATGCAGAGCATTGTCAAATCCATAGGCGAGCCCTTTTCATGCACCGGAAAAGAACCCTCCGAGAGCCAAGAAGGTAGTGGAGGAGGAGTGTATGTCGGACTGTTTGTCCTGTTTGAAGAAAAACATAGTTCGCCGAACGACCTTCACATCATGGTCAACAAATGTCGACGGTCGACGTTCCCGATGGCCCGACTAACCTATGCAGATTCAAACGAACCTTACCCAGAGCTTCAATGGGAAGAGAAGAACTGGGTCTCCAGCTTAGCCGGCCAATCGCTCACCAACGTTGCCTCTCATTTGGACAGCATTTCAGTGTACTGTCGCCAGTCAGAAAGCACGGCAGGCGTATCCAGCAACGCCACGTTAGTCGACGGAAGAGATGGCACACCTGCGTCGCCTTCTACCCTGGCCGGCAGCCCGCCCATCTTCAATACACCACTATCAAACACGATGTCGACCGCGACAGGATCGCACAGGAACACGTCTAAATTTCTGAAGGCGCTTGAAGCTGCCGCTCAAGGGCTGATCAGCTCTTCCAATTACAAAAAAATGATGGGCTCTGCTGCATCACTGCATGCGGAGGTGATTGATGTACCGCCTTTTGCACTGGCCAATGGACCTTGCCAGCTCTTATTATTCCGGGCGCTGGTCACAGCCCCAGGTACGATATCAGCAATTAATCAGACTGCAGCCGAGCCTATCCGATGCATGCCTGTGACACTGTATCGCACCTTTGCATTTTATGTGTCCGACCGTTCTGTCGATCAGTACCGCGAAAGTTATCATCTCAACGTTCCAGAAACCCGGTATCTGGATCAGCAGCGCATGTACCAATCGAGCGCACAGGGTGGAGAAGCCATGAGTCATCAGAAACCTGAGCGGCCTGTAGAATCAGAAAATAGCGAATTTTCTTCGCTTCCGCCACCTCCCCGCATCAAACGCTCACGGTTTCAGCTACCAGCCATTCAAAATCTGGGTCTTGACACCTTCAAAGATTTCCAGACGTTCACTGCCCCCTCCAAAGCGGCGCCGAACGAACACGAACTACCAACTATGTATACTATTCTCTCCACCAAAGATCGATTTTGGTGGCTTAATTCGACGATTGAAGAAATTATGCATTCAAGTCAGTAACCCCTTCTTCCCTCATTATATTCATTGTATAGAAAAGCTAGATCTTCGCATTCAACATTACATGTAACACAATTTCTCGGATAAATTTTACCCATGATTTACCGTTGTTTAATGTCAGTTCATGAATTGCATGCTGAGGACAGTCGGAAGCTGCATGTCAGTTTCAGTCTATTAAAAAATCCTGATTCTGTCCAATCTCGTATTCAGAACAAAAAAGCAGCCATCTCCACTTTCGCAAACCCGCCGCGCTGAGTAGCTTAATGTTTACTTAACTATTTGTACAACCATAATTGGTTACAGTTCTTTGTGACACTCTTCACATTGATATGCGGCAATTAAATGTTTTTGGACGATCAACAAAGTTTGTGGCCACGTTGTACGCTGTACGACGTGATACAGACAAGGGACCTCTATTGCGGTGAATTACAGTTCAGTAAAAAACAGTGCAAACCCACTAAGAAACTTTTTCCGACAGTAAAAAAAAAAAAAGGAAGGAAGATAAAAGAAAAAAGAAGTTGGCATTCATATTGCAACCCTGTCTATCTTATGCAAAGAAAGCAGAATAGAAGTACGTGGTACAAGATCTCAAAGCAGGACTTACTCGTAAATAGCTCTATATACGCTTTTCCGAAAAATAAATGTCGCGTATTGCAAAAATTTTATAATAGATTTTCTACATAAAATGACATCCCACGGGGTCAGGTACACTCATTTCCCAAAGTCATAAGTTCCGCCTTGCCAATTTAGAAGACATATGTTAGCAGAAACAAAAACCGTTATGGTGACAGCATGAAGAGGTCTCACACATCGTTTTTCGGGACTCTACTGTTTTACTTCATCCGTAAGTAGATATTTTCTTCCTCTCATTATGAGCAACAAACTCTTCTATGAAATGAGCGGAGTTGTGCTGCTGATGAACGTAACCTTCCCGAGCCTATGGACTCTGTCATTGATGAGAAGGTTTACGTTCTTCAAACCATTCGTTCTCATGTTACCGCTTGAAGTGAGCGTATACGCGCTAAATCAATATTTGTTGCTATGTCAAGATCAGCACAAATCTTCTCAATGAGCCTCACCAATCGGTTTTGGGAGATCAACTGAGCAATAGCTAAATTCACGCAAGCTATTTTAACCCCCCCCATCACTAAGCTAATGATCGTAAATCTGTCGACCAAAGATGCTCAATTGGACTTGCTTAGTATGAAAAATTCGAAGCAATGTGCTATTCGCGGCATCGACTCTCTGGCAAAGCATCTAATGCATCACTAAGTTATGAACACAATTTACTAATGCAATCCGTCTCTTTCCGTCAAAGCTGTCTAGCGTAATGTTGGCGACTCTGAACTCTAATCGACTTGGTTTGATCCAGCCCTGCCTTGCACCATTACCGATTCTCCCTCAAAAAATATCATGTTACGTTGTCCAAACATGACAACAGATGATACGCGTACTTTTGCACAACTACCGTCATGATGAAGCTTGAATAGCTCTTATCGCCGTATAACATCGAGCTCGGTAAAGCAAAATCAGATGAAAAAACGTAAGCAAAAATAATCGATGTAACGATCTTCTCCGTCTTGGACTGCTGAGCAAAGGTGTTATGACAACAATATCTTAATCACAACGCTTTTTATTTCAAATCAATGGTTAGTCGGGCGAAATGTCTTTAGCTCCTCGTGACTATGTGCAGTATGCACCCAAATCCCCTGGCTCTGACCGTCACAAAGAATCCAGAAAGCATGGAAAAAGTATTTCGAGGAGCAATACCCTATGGGCAAGTGCTTAATTTCACGGTGAAGCAAATCCTCGTCGCCATTTGTCAAAGGCAAACTCTTACGATAAGGATTTATACATAGAAATGCCAGATATAGAAACACTAGTATCTGAAAATAGTGTACGCAGACATAAATGTATTTGACGTAAACCTATTTTTTACAGAGGCCAAGCTTTGTCTAGTGGCGACTGACTTTGCTGGCTTAAGCACGGACCCCGACGATTTCTATTCGCTCGTGAAATGATTTGATCGCTGTGAAAATTACTTAAGCGATCCTATACACTTACGAAAGCCCGTTTAAAAGTCCTTTCTAGACACAGCAGAATTCAGAGAAGCCACAATGGTTGTACATTGAATAGCCACAAGGAGTAAATCATCGATAAAATGTTGGAGATAACATTCAACTCTGTTTTGTTTCTGGAAAAGTATGCGTTCCTTTTTTCTTTTTTTTCTTTTTTGACGCGGCTACTTAAATTTATTGTTTTGAGTTAAACATGTTACCCTCTCCCGATGATTGGGGAAAAGAAGAAAATCATCAACACGTTTCGCATCTGTTGGTATATAGCTTACGCCTTTCGCTAACTTTATCCTCAAAAGTACGAAAGGCCCTGTTGTCACAAAGACTTTCTTTATGAAGATGCGTTGACAGCTACTTGGTATTTTCTAAAAATCAAAAAGCGATACCTCTCTCTACAAGACAAACGAATAAAACGGCCGATTTGTGTAACTTTTTCTTTAAGATGCAGTAAATAATCGTAACAGACGGTACATAATAGATCCGAAAAATCGGAAGGCTGCCAGCCCTGCATTTGTCCAGAGAATGACAGCCATGTATGTGTTACCCGCCGATGGGATGTAAATCGTGTCGTATTCGCTCGATGTGACCAGGGCCACAACCAATGCATTGCATGCAATCCATACCAGCACAAGGTGTGTTCGAAAAGAACGATAATAGTCTTCTTGCGTTGGTGGCGAGGGTGGCTAAAAGCAAATCCGATTAGCCGCTAGAAGAGATATTGGCAGGCAACGTACCTCATCATGAACTACTTTTCGTTCTAAATCTTCTAGTGCGTTATCGTAATCTGCATTGATATTCCCTTGGTCGGCTGGCAGATTGACTTCTACTGTTTTTTCTACCCCTTGCTTCTCCGCCACCTTGACAACACCAAGATCCTTGGCAACACCATTGTCCCCCTTGGTGCCCCAGCTGCCCAATCACGTTAGCTCCATGTAGCTTGACATACAACTTACCTCACATCGTGTGTATTGCAGAACGCGTAGATATTGAGTATATTGACATAGCCCGGAAGAAGGATGAGATACGAGAGAAAACTTGTAAACATATGCCATGGCTGGCCGTACAAAAAGCTGGAGACAAAGTACAATCCATAGGTGGCTGCCAGCGAAATGACCACGTTGCGGAACCCTGTGTTTTCCAGCAACAAGCGTGTATTCGTTCCAGTGTCATCGGTCCAGTGGGTAGTACTGACAGCACTGTTAATTGCTTTGTAAACCAGCCACGAAGAAGCAAATAGCATATAGCACATGATGACCGAGAATCCCACCAGAGTGCCAACAAACAACCAACGCGATCTGAAAAAGAGACAGCTCAAGTCAGTAGGCTATTCTTTCTTCCGTCTGCTCCGTACCCCTGCGGGCGATTGCCCATCGAGCAAATGAAAACAACAATTAGCAAAAAGAAGTAGATGTATCGGATCACATCAAAGAGTCGAGACCCCCATCCATTCCCAAACGGATCGACGTCTTTGCCGGCCAAACTTTTGGTAATAAAGTAAAAGGTAATATAAAAGTTGCCCTGCGTTGTCTGCGTTAAGTACATAGCGCTTGAGAAATCAAACAATTTACCAGAGCAAACCAACTGAACAGCAGGCTGATCAGGTTATAGATACCCTCGACGCAAAGAAGGAACACGCGTGTGAAGGAGTGTCGGCTACGCCAAATAGAGCTGAAGTGCCAGAGGCCGTAAACGCCCGCGAAAAAGCTTCCGTTGAGCCATCGTCGACGTTGGGAAATAAACTCAGGCAGCTGGTCTGGAACGTCCGTTTCCGCGAAGGCCTCTTTGCAGTATTGTAGCAACCAGCGCTCATCTTTCTTTGCAACGAGCTCAAAGCACAGGATACGGTCTTCTGCAAGGTACATGTTGGCCTCGAACAGACGCGCATTCCCTCCATGCAAGGCTTCTCCTTTGAAGTACTTTTCGAGGGGACCATGGCCGTTCACGTCGTTCTGAAGCGCTCGGAAACGGTAGGCAGAGAAGGCTCCCGGAAGGACAGAGATGTAGCCAAAGACCGATTCAAGCGGCTTATCGAGGATATTTGACATTTTGTACTCAAAGTTTTGAGCAGCAACAAGCGGATTCAGTAAATAGGACCACGCCGGCCCCAGCATGGCGCGGATCTCTCCGCAAGCTCCACCGACGTTGGGGTGATGGTCGAAGGTCTTCCACAGCTGGTAAATGCTCGAATATCCGGGACGAGTACCTACGTCAAGGAGAACACACACATTGGGTTGCAGTAAGGATCCAAATGCATTGAAAAACCAACGATGGGAGTTAATCTTTTTTGCGTTCTTCTCCTTTAAACAAAAGATCATTTGAACAGGGACAATTCCCTACTCGGTAGGGAGCTGTAAGCACCGCGCATTCAAAAGGTAATGCTTACCTTGTCCGCTCCCTTAAGCTTCATATCCGAATCCACCGAAAGCTGTGTAGTAAACTCATAAATGTGCGCCTTGACATGTTTGTCATCGACCATATTCTTTGCAATGCCAGATTGGTATATACCCATTGCAGCAAGCACGCTTAGAACCCGTTTCGAAATGATCTGTCGACCGTCGGCAACAATAGACACGACGATTTTTTTCCATCCATCCGGCCCCCAGACTTTCGAGTTCTGTAGACTACACATATGTGCGATGTTTTTCATCACGCCATGCATCGTCCGTGTGAAAAGAATCTCGTCTTCCTAAAACGCTCTGTTAAGCTACGCCTGGATGGCAACGCATCTTGCTATTTACGTTATACATTGTTACAACAATAAACAGCTCTGTGTCGCGATGGTACAGGTTCTGACGCAGCTTGTATCCTTTCGCTTCAAAGTCATCCGGCTCACACGTGGCAGCTGTGTAGCGCATCATTCGGAATTCTTCGTCTTTTCGCGGCATGGCTTTGAGAAGTTTGTCTGGCACAGGGCAGTCAAGGACCAAGTTGCCTTCGACGAGCTGGATACGTCGGGTGGCATAGCGGCGTGTCGTGTGTTTAGGCGCTGGCCCGTAGTGCATCTTCGTCCCATGTTCAGCGACAAGCGTTGCGGAGGAAGCCCGATGATCTTCGTCTTCTGGATTCTCAGACGCAATGGGCGCTACGATATAGGGAACAGAGGTAGGGAACGTTGTCCGTGGTATCCGAGGGGGAGGCGTTGGAGGAATATCGTCGTTCGGTGGCAAAGTCGCATCTGGTGTAAATGTACTGGTTAGGACAGAGGGTCGTGGTGGTGTAGGGCAAGGGGCAACCGGCTCCTGCTGTCTTCCGAAGATTAAATCAGCTAGCCATCCACCAACACCGTCGTTTTCTTGCACTCGAGACATAGGTTAGAAGAAAGATGATAAACAAATGCTGAGTTTCCCAATTTCTTTCTTTTGAAGGATTGCCATAAAAGGCGGTCTGTTTTGGGCGTGTTTTTCCTCCTCGGCAAATCAATCGTAAACAATGCCTGCCGAGAAAAGAAAGAAGGATGGCGGCGTGGTAATGCAGAGCCGCAAGTATGACTTGGTCTACGAAAACTGGAAAGTGTACTCTAAACATGGCAAACTTATGTTTCGCTGCAATGAGTAAGGAACGGTCCCCATGGCTATGACCATGCATTGAAACCTACCTCTTTCTCGATCAGGAAAAAAGCACAATGGTACCTGACACGTCGCTTGGCCACAGCGTTGCCGGATGTGCGATCGATTCAGTTGAATTTTGAAGCAAAGGGAGACGGCCATCGCGAAGATGATTACATGGTTGAAGATCGAGTCAATGCCTGTGTCGCCTGCGCTTCGACAAAAGGGTTGACCCTTCACCACGTAGGTAAGCAAGAGTTCATCAGGAAAGGTCTATCGTATTCACCCCATCGTCGCCCTAGTTCCTGATATGTACCGGCACTGGATGCCGCTTGTCATTAAATCGAAATCGGTAGGCCACATCATTGCCGCAACCCATGCCGATGTTCATTGTCATCATCCATATAGAGTCGTGATCTGCTATTGCTGTGTAAAATCTGCCACGACAAGTATGAACGTCATGCAATAGCGCTTAAAAAGCAGCTAGCCAAAAGTTATGCTGTCCCATTGGAAGGCAGAGGCTGGGTCCAAGTACCAGAGAACAGGACATTACGCAAGGCTGGCTCGGCGCTCCTGCGCTACCCAGGGATTCCGCAAGAGCGTAAGGACGAGCTTAAAAAGACAGTGGAAGAGCTTCGAAAGCCCGAATGGGCCGATTTGGAATGGCAACAAGTACTCGAAAAATGCTGCGAGCTAAAAGATCAGTTCCAGGGGCCAGATTTTGAAGAGCATGGTGAAGTTGTGGTCAAGCAGCTGATGGTCAAAAGCGAGACGAACGAAGGAAAAACGAGATGGCCAGACTTGGAAACATTTATTAAACAATGGCGCCAGCATTTTCTGGATCATCTTAAACCACAGCACTTGAGCACACGGTGGACCGTGGATGGCGATATTTATACCCATTAGCCATGCCATTGTTTGCAATCCCCGTAGTTTAACGCTTTCTAAGTATATATGTACATTATTTTATTCCTAGGTGAGCTATCTAAAAAGAAATTACATCTCTTGTACTATTCTATCTATTTACTCATGTTTCATATATTTGTCAAAAAAGCCAAAGGCGGTATCCAGATCCTCCGATGTGTGGATCAGCGTAGTTTGTGCCACATAACCATCAGGGCGGAGGATGATCAAAGCAGCTGGCGGATCGTTGCTCGACAGGTAAGGCTGTAAGCCAACCTTGACAGAAACGGATTCTGGAGCATCCAAACGCCCTTCGATCCAGAACGCATCCAAAGGATCTTCTTTTGTCGTATCAATGCCGGCTGGCACATGGTGGTTGTAGACGTGCCAAGCAGATTCGACTATCACTGGCCGGACGGCGGCATGATATGGAAGCAGCTTGTTCCAGAAGGGCGTTGTCCATTGGGATGGCGAAGCATAGGGTGGGCGAGTAGCAACGAGCAGAGCAGTGTGGCGTGTCCCTGAACCTTGCAAAATTTGATGTAATGACTTGGCTACCATGTTGGATTCTGTGCCGAGAATGATCCGTCTTCGAAGTACCGTCGAATCAGGTACGTAGTGACCCACGCCTAGAATGCCGGGAGCCGATGTACCCAAGAGAGGGGATGTAGGCAAAGTAAGATCAAGCTAAATGAAGCCAATGTCAGCTCGTTTGCTACTGGATAGAAAATGCCATTGCGTTTGTACCTGCATGACCATCCGCATAGTATAAGTTCTGACCCAAGGAATAGCCAAGGCAACGCGTACGGCAAAGTATCGAAGCGTTTCTATATGCCTTGTGTTAGATCCCTCCTTTTTTTTTTTTTTCGTCGTTCCGCTCTATCTTACCGAATAAAAAGCCACCAGAAAATCCAGCTTTGGTAGCGTTTCCGGTTGAACGCATGGTCTGTTCCACTGGAGGCTCACGCTAACCATCCCGACTAAGAACACGCTGCTCTCGTTTTCTTTTTCCTTCTCCTTACCTCGGTGGTATATGAATTCAAAAGTAGCTCAGAATCAGAGGACAATCCCTTTAGGACGAAGGAAAGTTTCCACGCAAGGTTGTGGGCTAAGGATAGCACGTCAGTTAAAGTGAACAAGGTGGTGATATTCTGTAAGCTTACCATCCATGATGCCTAAATTCATGCCTTGACCTCCCACGGGTGAATGACAATGAGCGGCATCTTTTAAAATGATGAGAAACACCATTTCCCAGTAACCAAGACGTTTATAGCTTACCACCCATGACAAAGGCGCGCTTTCGACGGAAACCATTAGCTTTTCGTTCGTTGATACGGAAATAGGATATCCAACGAGGGTCGGATGCGTTGAGATCAAAGGCCTGTACTCTCTCCTTCAATAACTTCCGTACTTCTTCTAGCGACATCGGTTCATCTTGCGCCACTCCGTGCGTAGGGCGTTTACTGTCCGGTGCACTACGTTCATAAGGACCCATGTTGAGAATAAGACGGAAATACTCCTTGCCATCATGATCCAGTTGACCAAGTGGGATGATACCGCAAAGGCCTAGGTAGGCATGTCAGTAAAAGTAAAAAGGATTTGTGTCACCCGCAACCAACCTGTCGAGTGATAGCTGACGGTCATACGATGCAGCACTTTGTCCAGGTCTGGACCCGACAATACCACATCGGCCATGGAAAACCGAGTAGCGACAGAGTACCCTTCATACGTCCACTCGTCGCCCTGTTTTCGAACCACCGAGTGGCATCCATCAGCACCTATGATGTAGGAGGCTTTGATGGTTTTTTCCCCCTGTTCATCGCGGACGGTTGCCACGACATGGTCGTCTTCCTGATGATACGAAACGAGCTCGGTGCTCCAGTGGATCTTGGCCATCTTCTCGACTTCCGCGGCCAGAACAGTTTCCGTTGTGCCTTGCGCAATAATAGTCATTTGGGGAAATGAAGCGTTTTGGGAAATGTCAATTGATCCAAGCTACGAAGACCACATGACATTAGTTTTTCCTGCTAGACGGTTCATACGCAGGCATACCTTGGTCTTGTACCAGTACATCTGGTTACCCATAATGATGTTGGATTCTTTCAATAGATGATGAAGGATGC
Organism: Saksenaea oblongispora B3353; assembly: GCA_000697495.1. Classification (NCBI taxonomy): domain Eukaryota; kingdom Fungi; phylum Mucoromycota; class Mucoromycetes; order Mucorales; family Saksenaeaceae; genus Saksenaea; species Saksenaea oblongispora. The sequence goes on from JNEV01001289.1 coordinate 70,413, forward strand.
CTTCGCTTTCAAATAGTTCCAGTACACGCGCTGTCACAAGTAAAGCACGACTTTGCATTGTTGGGCCTGGTTTCTTGTCAGCTAGGTAAACCGTATGGCCGCGTCGAGCCATCTGATAGGCAAAGAAGAGACCAACTGGGCCGCATCCACTGACAAAAACGTCAACTGTTGTGTGATTTTCTGATTGCATTGTTAATGAAGATCGATCTGATGTAGACAAGTCTCTTTTTATATCAACACACGATGTATGTTCTGTGTAACAATAGGGATCACCAGATATTTGAAACATCGATGGCTTTTTCATGCAACTTCTCCCAATCAGTGCTCAGACCAGTAAAACAAGAAATACCAACACGAAAATAAAATCCACTTCATTGTTCCCTATCTAAATTAAAAGCTATTTATTTTGTGCGCTATGAGTATCTCGAGAAACATCAAGGAGAGAAGGAAGACGGCAGACGGCTAAATTGACACAGCCACGCCGGCGACGCAACCGGCATCGTCGGTGTCGTCGCCGGATTACAACTCCGCTTTCCATAATAACGTCATCCAATGACCTCGCATGTGGGCACGGCAAAGGATATCAAGACCCGGCAAGAACGTAGCAACAGGGTGGAAAAAAACTGATCGTTTTGTAATCCCAACATCCGTCGACAGGGTTTCCTCTCAGCTTTGTGTCGTCATTTTGAAGGATGAGACGACAGATACAATTAAAATATCGGCAAGAAGCAGTTACGGTTTTAATTTCAACTTGTCTGTAAAAGATGGGAAGCACGGCAACTGCATGTTGATGACTGACTCTTCGTCTGCTAATTAGAAATGATTGTAATTTGACTTTGCTGAACAGTAACATGCTAATGAAGGATAGTCCATGCACAGAGCTCTTTAAACTCCGTATCAGGCGCTATGCGTAAAAATTTCTGATTGTCTCACAGGACGAGATGATTCCTGCAGATGAGATATATGAAGTTGAAAATATTGTAAACCACCGGAAACACAAGGAAAATTACTTGTACAGGGTTTACTGGAAAGGTTATAGTTCAGATGAAGATACAATACATGTAAAACTGAAAAGAACTTCCATAATCGAAAACTGATTACTACTTATCGGGACCGCATTGATGGAAATCCAGAGACCAAAACAGCCAACCGCATAGGAACCAGGCAAACGTCTAATCATAGCAATGCCAAAAAGAAGGCGAAGAGACCCTAACTTCTATTTTTAAAGGCCCAAGAACTGGAGGGGATGATATTATAAACGAGAGACCTATAGAGTCGTAATCGAGCTAATAATTAAGAGTTCGTTCCCCAAGTCTAAAGGACAGCAGAAGGGGTACTGTTGCATTTGTCGCCATATCCTTCTCCCAGCAACGCCGATGATCACAGTATTGATCCAAACTCGAGTGGTGCGAAACGACAATACGAACGTGATCTTAGCGCTCTAGTGGATATCCCTAACAGTAAAAAAGTGATGCTGAGCTTTCCGTCTGTAAGACACAGATTCTGTGATGTTGACTTCACTCGCTTATCTCAAGATACCATTATGAGCATGTCCTCAAAGCGATCTTTTTCAGTTCTATACGGACAAAGACTTGCCTCAGTAACTGTGCAAAAACTATTTTCTACACGATTTTTCGGGAATTTTTTTTTTTTTTTGCGTTGGTGAAGGGGTGGGTTGTGACCTACTGTTGCAGAAAGTGAGCCTCACAACGGCCAACTTCTTCACTCACCCACGGTACACGTGGCTTATGGAGCTCAATGTCCGATCATTTTCACGTGAAAAGTATGGACTCTTCTGATGTGACACACCAGCTTTGACTTGTTTTACGGTTATTAACGCTAAGGTGCCATTTAATAAATATAACTGAGAAGCACGCTACTTGCATTCTCCTTTTTTTTCTTGTTATTGTTGTTGTGAAGAATTCAACAATCACAGCAAAACGTGGTCCTTGGAACGAATCCATTGTGTTGGTGATACGAGCATCTATTATAAGACCGATTCTTGAGAACTTAACGTCCACTGATACGCAGAAAAGTCTTATAAACGAATAAGATAGTCTGCTAAATAGCATAGAAGGCATAATTAGATCATCTCGTGCTACACTGCTATTCCTGGAACGGTCTTAGGAAATGCATTATGTTTATGAATCAATGGAAGCCATACACTTGAATCACCGCTGAATTCGGATTTAGCAACGCAACATAAGCTTGAAGACACACAGGTTGATGTTTAAAACGTAGTAGGTAGCATTTTCTTTACATCCGCAAATTTATCTTTGATATTGTACAGTTTTATGGGCAAGTTAATAAAAGAAACATTATTCAGTTTAGGCGGAGCCAGCCTTTTCTCTCATCAAGTTGAGGGCGGAACCGGCCTTGAACCATTCAATCTGACCGGGGTTGAAGGTGTGGTTGAGGGTGATGTCGTCAGAGGAACCGTCGGCGTGGTTAGCGCGGAGGGTCAAGGGCTTGCCTTCCTGGAAGTCGGTCAAACCAAGAATGTCGACTCTGTCAGAGGGCTGGATCTTGTCGTAGTCGGCGGGGTTGGCGAAAGTCAAGGGCAACATACCCTGCTTCTTCAAGTTGGTCTCGTGGATACGAGCGAAGGACTTGGTGATGATGGCAGCACCGTTCAAGTAACGGGGTTCCAAAGCGGCGTGCTCACGGGAAGAACCTTCACCGTAGTTCTCGTCACCAATGACAACCCACTTGACGCCATCAGCCTTGTACTCACGAGCAGTCTAAAGACATCGGATTATTAGACACACTGCCTCTACTTTCTCCGTCCCTCTCTTTACTTACCTCGGGAACACCCTTGTACTCGCCAGTGAAGACGTTCTTGACCTTGTTGGCCTCACCGTTCTCGATGTTGATGGCACCAATCAACATGTTGTTGGAGATGTTGTCCAAGTGACCACGGTACTTGAGCCAGGGACCGGCCATGGAGATGTGATCGGTGGTACACTTGCCCTTGACCTTGATCAAGATGGGGACGTTGGTGATGTCCTTGCCATCCCACTTCTCGAAGGGCTTCAACAACTGAAGACGGTTGGAGGTGGGGGCGACGGCAACGTTGACGTTGCTGCGGTCGGCAGGGGGGGCCTGGTAGGTGTTCTCACCAGCATCATAGCCACGGGGAGGAAGCTCGTCACCCTTGGGAGCCTCGAGCTTGAAGGGCTTGCCGTCGGCGCCGGTCAAGGAGTCGGTCAAGGGGTTGAAGGTCATGTCACCGGCGATGGTCAAGGCAGTGACGATTTCGGGCGAAGCCACAAAGGCGTGGGTGGCGGGGTTGGCGTCGTTACGGCCAGTGAAGTTACGGTTGTAGGAGGTGATGATGGAGTTCTTGTCACCCTTCTTGATGTCACGACGATCCCACTGACCAATGCAAGGACCGCAGGCGTTGGCAAGGACAACACCACCAGCGTTGGTCAAGACATCCATGACACCGTCGCGCTCGATGGTGGCACGGATCTGCTCGGAACCGGGGGTGATGGTGAAGCCAGCCTTGACCTTAAGACCGTGGTCGATGGCCTGCTGGGCGAGCGAGGCGGCGCGGGTCATGTCTTCGTAGGAGGAGTTGGTGCAGGAACCGATCAAACCAACCTTGAGCTCCTCGGGCCAGTTGTTAGCCTTAGCGGTTTCCTTGAACTTGGAAAGAGGGGTGGCCAAATCGGGAGTGAAGGGACCGTTGATGTGGGGCTCGAGCTTGTCGAGGTCGATTTCGATCAACTCGTCGTACTGGGCACCCTCGTCGGCGCGGAGGTTGTGGGAGAAGGCCTGGGCGTAGTCAGCGATGCCGCTACGGTTGGTGGCACGGAGGTAGTCACCCATGCGGCTGTTGAAGGGGAAGACGGAGGTAGTGGCACCGATTTCAGCACCCATGTTACAGATAGTACCCATACCCGTGCAGGAGATGGAGTCGACACCATCACCGAGGTACTCAACGATGGCACCGGTACCACCCTTGACAGTCAAAATACCAGCAACCTTCAAAATCACATCCTTGGGGGAGGTCCAGCCACTGAGCTTGCCATGGAGCTTAACACCAATGACCTTGGGGCACTTGAGTTCCCAGGGAATATCGGCCATGACATCGACAGCATCAGCACCACCGACACCAATGGCGATCATACCGAGACCACCGGCGTTGGGAGTGTGGGAGTCAGTACCGATCATCAAACCACCGGGGAAAGCATAGTTTTCCAAGATAATCTGGTGAATGATACCAGAGCCGGGTCTCCAGAAACCAAGGTTGTACTTGGCAGTGGCGGTGGCCAAGAAATCGTACACCTCCTTGTTGATATCGATGGCACGGGCCAAATCCTGCTTACCACCAACCTGAGCCTCGATCAAATGGTCACAGTGAACAGTGCTAGGAACAGCAACGCTGGGGAGACCAGCAGACATGAACTGCAAAAGAGCCATCTGGGCAGTGGCATCCTGACAAGCAACACGATCGGGACGGAGCTTAAGGTAGGACTTGCCACGGACAATATCCTGGTTATGGGCATCATCCAAGTGACCATAAACAATCTTCTCAGAAAGCGTCAAGGGACGGTCCAGTCTACAAACAAGATTCCGTGTTAACATTTCGGCTGTCCAACCTAGCAACGCGTGAATTCGTCACCTCTTGCGAACAATCTCGAGGTTGTCCTCAATTCTTTGGTAGTTGATGAACTTGTCGTTTTCCAAGTTGGACATAGGCACCTTCTGGCTAGCCCAGGTACCGGCAGCCTGTGCGTAGGTACGCGAAGGAATATAAGACTTCACTGCGGGGGCCACAGCCTAAGAATAGGAGAAATGGATGAGATGGTGTCATTTGCAGCCATAGCTATAGAGAATATACCTTGGCAGCCCTCATAAAGCTCTTAGAAGACAGCATGGAGGATGTGAGAGAAGGGGGAGGAGGGTAGAGGAATGAGAAAAAGAAGAAGAGAACTCAAGGAGAAGAAAGGAAAGAAAAAAAAAAACAAAACTCCAGTCTTTGTACGTGATTCCTTTGTCACGTTCCCAAAAAGGGAATGGCTACACAGGGAAAAAAAATTCTCGGGCGCCAATCAGTTCACGTGAAATTTTAGAGCTCCACAAGGTTTCAAAAGTGATAAAAGGATGTGACATTTGGATTTATATTTACTACCATATATTACCCACTAATCCACTCTTTTTTTATGTACCGATTATACTAATTTTATGTGACATCTGGGAGCAGTAACATCAAAGAGTTGTGATGCTGAGCTAAGCAAAAATGTAGGCGGTCATGTAATTCTTCCTAGGCGTAACAGGGCCAGGTAAAAGTTATGTATCAATTAAAAAAAAGCAGTCCGGGCCATGAAATTCTGGCTTATCGTTTATCCGCTAGAACTTTTAACAATTCTGGCCAACTCCCCTGTCATAATCCCGCCCTTTTTAGTTACATTTCCACTGCCCATCATTTCCAGTCTATCATGGCAGTGCAACAAACAAAAAGAAAAGGAGATTGAATGCTAACTTCTGCTTGTTACTATCCATGTCATGTTCGTCAGCAACATTGCTTTGAAGCTCCGATAAACTCGGCAAACGTCATAGGAAATCCTGAAAAAGCTTCGATCGTCAGCTATTCCCACCCCGTTTACGACACCAGATATATCACTAGAATATGCATTCAGAATAGAGTTGAGTCATATTTTCTTAATACAATAAGTTATGGATGGATAGAAGCGTTTTGAAGGGGCGGCATGTCTGAGGGATTGTGATTTGAATGCCATGCGCTACCTTGGAGACTCGTGTCACCATGAAATGATTGATACGCGGGGTTGGTGATATCTTTGGTGATACATCCAAGAAAGGAAATGTAAGCTTTTAATCCTTTCGGACTCGCCTTAAACATTTTTCTTACACCACCGTCGGGAAAAAAAAACATGTAAATCCTCCCCTTAACAAATTTTTTTTTCGTAGACGTGATCCCGTTTTTACGTGCTGTTTGGTTCTTTCTCTTTTCATTTATGCACCATAACACAGAAGCTTTTGGACAGGAGAAAGCAAAAAAAAAAAAAAAAAAAAAAAAAAAAAAAAGAACGTTGCAGGACACTAACCGAACTGAGGAATACTTATACAGCAACTGTAGAACAGTTCGACGCACTCTGCATTAGTATGACCTACATTCCAGAATTGCGTGAAATATCCTTTTTTTTTTTTTTTTGAAGGGGGAACATAAAGAAGTCAGATAAGGATTTGCCAAGAAACATGCCAAAGCTCCTTAGAGTTTTGGGAATGGGTCGTCTGCAACGATGTGCCAATATTCCGAAGTGGATGACCATCAGTGATGATCTAAGGAACCACTTCCTGCAACCTGAAGCATATGGACAGCCTGACGAAGAGCAGATGAAGTGTCTGAAGATAAAATCTAGGAAGTACATTACTCACTATGCTCTCTACGACGGGTGCGCCGATTTTCATGGATGACGAAACATCTACTCAGTAGAACGTGTTCACGCACTTTTCAGATCACTTTGCTTATTGGAGCCTTTTTCGACAGTGATGAGCCAGCAAACGTGGACAAAGCTGTAACGGACTGAAGAGAGAAATATATGCGTCGGAAAGGATCAAGTGGCCAGCACAATCATTTGATTTTGATCAATTCGAAAAATTACGGAAATGGGTGAAGGATCTTGTCCAAAAGGGTGATAGAACAGCGAGTAGCCCTTCCGCAAAGGAAGGAGGTTTGAAAGGGATATGGATTATATTTGATGTTGGAAAGTTTAGCACGCGGATAGACATAACGCGTGATAGAATTCAAGTGCTTGTTAACTGCAGTGGCATAGCCTATTATGTTTCTGCAAAATAAAACACTTGCGAGACAAATTCCTATCTATTTTATATCTGTAGTATGCGGTGGTAATTATTGTTGCCGTAGTTAACAAAATGCTGAAGTGTGAACTGTTTGAGACACCTTCCTGCTTAAAAGGCCGGATCTTCTAGCTAATCATATTTTATATCTTCTATGTGGATCGATTGGGCATATTCCTTTCGGGCAATTTAATATTTGATCGTGTTCTTCGTCCTTGGCAGATAGAAGTACCTATTTAAGCATTGCCAGTTGTAGATGTTGATAAGGTTGATTATGTCAAAGTCCTTTGACTTGCTGCAGTACCAACCAGAATCATATGCTAATTAAACAAGAGCGTCTAAAGTACGGTAAAATTCAAGAAAAATGACGCATCGTCAAGTCACACAGAGCCGATGCAAGTGTACTTGCGACGCCCGTATAAAAATGTAGTTAAAAAATCGCGCGACACACAAAGCCTGGAAGACCCGGGACGGTAGTTGGAAAAAGTGGTGAACAAATATTAAGACGAGTGAGTGTGATCCTCAGAGGTGACGAGGAAAGAATCACGAAGTCGGCAGAACGGGTATTGATCAGCCGAACTATCAAAGCCGCTGCTGCCGAGGTTGGCACAAGTATAATAAGAACCTGGCCCTCATATTGCTTGACCAAAAGTGGATGAGATATGTAATATAATTACAACTTTAAAATGTATGGTGTCTTGTATTTCCTAGCCCAATTCACAAGATATAAGTCTTTGGCTCATCGTCAACGCTTGCCCTGACTGATACGTGTAAGACAGGCCAATGGTAGTTCTTTGGACGAACGTCGGAAGGAAGCTGTTGCACAGTTGATGCATCTGGAATTCTAAACAAAAACAAATACTGAGGCAATACAACTAATATCCAAATCAAGCGTACAGTGGGGTCTAATTTTCAGGCACCGAATATCTATAAACGTTTTGATTTTTAAGCCGCTACATACACCAGCCCAACGTTAAAGCGTAAATAGTTGTATCACAAACTGTTTTGTTGCAAACATTCGATAGATACCGTCATAAAAGTAGACTCATCGCGTACTAATAACATATCAGCAATGGTTGAACTGAATTAAATTCGGACAAATACTATTTTCCCATTTAAATCATTTGATGGTCCTCGTAGATACCCAAAAATTCAAACTCGAGTTTTCGGAAGACGAGCAAAGCTGCAGTTTATGGAATGAATCAATAGTGTTCGTCACACTGATGAGAATGCCATTAAAAGCGTTTGCCAAGGCGGGCCACAAACTTAAGATTTCGCCACGTCGTGTCATTTGAAGCTCCAAGTTGATTAACAAACACAAGAAAATATGGTCTCTGTGGACAAGAAAACTTGTAAATTATATAAAGCAGCGACGCGCCAGCCGAAGAGGAATGCATGTGGCTTTGCATCGCTTCTAGTGCTTTACATGAACCCAAGAGATGGTATGCTTTGGTCATCGGCCCCAAAAAAAAGGATGCTTGGTTGAATCTTGTTGAACTTGTGACTTCTTGTTCCTGATAAGTCTTGCTTTTTCCGTGTGAATTCAAGTAAAACGTAATACGAGAACTGTATTTAGCAAAAATCGACAAGAACTGTCAAGGTACCGGTAATGAATGATCTAGTAGATATGAAACGGTTTCTAAACTGTGGCAGAGAACGTTCTAGTGTTTTAAAAGTATTGAGCTATCTAGAACTCGTTTCACATATCTTTATAGGGTTGTGGATCGAGATTTCTCTTAAATTGATTCTGTAAGCTTTGACATAGTTACACCAACGTTTGTGTTCCCCGGATTTTAAAGAAAAAAACTTTGACGTCAACGTGGATACACAGGAATATTAGTATTGCAACTAGATGAATGAAAGCTTGTCCAGCACTGACCAGCTGTCATCGCGCTCATGTGAAGGGATACCACGACTACCTGCTGTGGTCATTATATCGCGACTCCACCAGGTCGTTTGACACTTTTTTTAGGGCAAAAGCGTACGGGCCTTGTGATCTAAATTGCAAACGTATGGCTTTCGTTTTGTACAAGTGCTTTGGACTTACTGTGTTTAGCTTCTAGCTAAATTGAAGGAATTCGTGAAAGCTATTGCCCGAGCCAACCTCAGAAACACTCATTGATTTGAATGATAGATCATCTACTGCTTTTCCTTTTCTTCTCGAACTTCATTTTTTACCCTTGTATCTGAATTCAAATTAGAACGAAATACTGGCTCGAGAGATATGGTCCTCCTCTTTTTATCAGATAGCTGAGTTCACAAAGGTAATAGCGTAGAATGAAGCACCAGGTCCGTGCACAGCGGAATTAACTCCGCGATCCAGATCGAGCACTCCATGCTCCTAAAGATTTCGCGTACTATTAAAGCATTTCCATACTACTAAAAATATTATCATAAATGTGTACAATATAAAAAATACCATTAGTAAATTTGGAACTATGAGGCTTGTAGGATCACGGTCTTCTTCAACGGTAGCCTCATTTCAGAATTTTGTGCGAGAGCAAAAGGGGGGTGGGTCCAAGTCCCCTACGCTAGGAAGGAATTTTTTAACGCCAGTGAAAGGCATATGATAAAACAAAGGACAAGCATTATTGTTGGTTTTTAATTTAGTAAACATTCGCTTGTTCATATTGCAGATCACGCTATTTGCTTTCGCTGCTTCTAGACTTCCATGCATCAGTGAGAACAACCCATATTTGGCGCTTCGGAAGTAACCGAAACAAAAACATCAGTATCGTATGGAATGTCATCTGGTCTCTGCATATTGTGCGATAAGTAAAAATCCTGTCAAGAATACTTCTTCTTTATGCAAGTACCTCCTGTATAATGTGCCCCCAAACTTCTCATCTCCCTTTCTATCAATGAAGACGGGCGTTTCTACGCAGGACAACGAATGCTGCTTCCAAAGAGTGGTCACAGTTGGCTCGTGTTTTTTATGGTATTTTTATGGATTAAGATAATATAGGGTGATTATAATACAATGATATTGCCGCGTTTTGTGGTTTCTTCCGTGGGTTCAAATGACAGATGATGAAAATGGTTGTCTGCAGGGTATTCCGGAAGGCATACTTCGATTCGACTTACCCAATCATCCATCAACAGCTCCTCTAAAGACCATCGTTTCGTAGGGTCTGGTTCGAGCATGTGCGTTATACACGGTGCAGCACTGAGCGGCAAACGATTAAGCAGCCATTGAGGACCTTCCGAAATAAATAGTTCATACGTCACATCCATTAGTTTTGGCACACGCCATGGGAATCGGCCAGTTGTCATGCAGACAAAAATGATACCGCATGACCAAATATCGGTTTTACTCGCATCATAAGTGAGTTGACTGTACATTTCCGGTGCTATGTAAGGATCGGAACCACAAACACCACGACTCATGTGGATTTGCCTTTCATATGGGTACTTGATAACATCTGCGCAGCCAAAATCGATAATTTTAAGAATACCCCGCTCGTCCAAAACAAGGTTATCCAATTTCAAATCGCGGTGGGCAATGCCGATAGATTGCAGATAAGATACTCCGTGGAGTAACTGGCGCCAACAGCATGCAGTTTCATTAGGGGACATATGGCCACTCAGGACAAGTGGAAACAGGCTATTCGGTGCATATTCCATAATTTCATAAAATATAGTGTCTTGTTGGACAATGTCAAAAACTTGAATTACGTTGGCGTGGTGCATAATTGACCCAATGCAGAACTCTGCGGTAACCTTCTTGATATAATCTTTCTGACTCTCGTTGACCATGCATTTGCGAAATTTCTTCGCCGCTAAGATCGTGTCCTTACCGCGAATTAGACGGACTGAGCCACCCGATCCTTTCCCGACAAGTCGACCTAGCATCCATGTTTTTTTTAATACGCCTATGCCACTATCTTAATAATATATATATTACCCCATTTTCCATAACGTTCGTTGATGTCTTGATTGAATTCGTTAGCAAAAGAAAAGCTGCTATCGCTGTCAACAGAGGAATGTTTGGTTTTCTTTTTAAAAAAGGTCTTTAGTTGCACCATAGCGTTATTTTTCGGGTGAGCATGACGGTGATAATGCGAGTGCTCGTAATCGAGGTCATACTGCGGCTTCTTAAAAATAAATTGTGGTGGCGTCTTAGGTCGGTGTGATGAAGCAATATGAAAAGTCCCTGTTGTTTCCTCATGCATTGACATTCTGTTTACAAAGAGACAGAAATCCCTGCAGATACTAGTAAAAATAATTTATTATTTATAAGCGATCTACGGTTTCAAACTAAGTGTCTGTTTGAAAAGAAGGGAGGGGAAGGGAAAACGATATTGTGATCCCGGGGATAAACTAGTCGCCCGATATCGGCACCGCGATGTTTCACGGAGTAAAATTCCTCCTTCGGGCCCGACCATGCTAAGGTTCGTTGCCTTGCCGAGATCCAGACCACTGCATTTGATTGCCTCCAGAGTAGTATTTACAGTTCCGCAGCATCGTGTAGGTGGTGGTGCAAACTGGTCGAATCGTTTAGACTTGAGGGACCGACCTGGTGCAGTGACGGAATCGTGGAGATTCTTTTGCATGGAACATAGGCTGACATGACGGGTGATATGCGGGTGTCAATGTATGTCGGAGAATCCGGAAAAAGGGTCGAATCAACAGTTGTATTCAGTGCCGAAGTCTGAGTTAACGGGACATCGTGACAAGAGAGGCTCTCTACTGGTTGGGGCTGTTCATAAGATGTTTCAGATGGTACTTTGGTATGGGGACGTTCTATGTAAGACTGGATAGCATTTTGAAGTGCCGGGTCTACAATTAAAATCATCAACAAAAAAATGCCTACGTTGTTTTTATTTTTTTTAGTTTATTCGTTTCAGAATTTCATCGTCTTAGCTGGGTTACCTTACCTTGTATAGGAGGTGTGATAAAGGTCATGAAGTAGTAAAAAGCATTAATTTTTCCTGTTTGGTAAGAACTTCCAAAACTAATAACGCTCCATATCCTAGTCAAGATAAGAGCTTTTGTTCGCCGTTCAGATATACAGATCAGTTCAGAGAACAAGCGACTTACTGGTTGGGTACAAAATAACCCGTCGAACCGTTTTCATGACATAGGACGGTCTCTGGTTACGTGGCTGCTGAATAAAGGAAGACTGCTGACTGATAATGCGTCCTTGCGTTCGCTGTCGTTCTTGTTTCCAACGAAGCCAAAATGCACGATGGTTTCGTTTATTTAAACTCCGATTGATCGCTCTTTCTTCTTTCCACATTGTGAAGATGACAAGTAATAATGCAACACAGCAATAAAACGTGGCAAGCATGATCCAGAGATAAAAGGCTACGAGAGCCCAAAGAGAATAGACGGCACCGTCTTTACCAGTAAACCAGCATTCTTTGATGTTTGGACTGTATCCGTACGCGTATTGTGGTGCGAAGAGAGGTAGGATTCCCAGGATAAAAGCCAAGGTGATACTTGTAAGGAGGTAGATCCGTTCGAGATTTTTGAAGTGTGCGCCATGAACAAATATAATTTGGAGATTTAATGCGATACAGGTGATGATGAATGTACTGGAGATGTTGGAAAATACGTAGAGAAACATCAAGAATTGGCAGCCTCTCGGCGAATCGAAAGCGTGGACACGAGCAATGGAGGCTATACTCATAACTAGATGGAGAATTGTTGCATAAACCAGTAAACGGAGGGACATGCGATCCAATTCGATATCGACTCGACGAATAAAAACATAGCCTGCAAAAATAGCAAAACAGCAACCTACGGATACATAATAAAGTGCGAGACTTGTACGGATGCTCAGGTCGAACAGTTCCTGGGGGGCTATGCCAGCATTCATCAACGTCTGATTGAATCGTTCATTGAAGAAATTCATCAAGCAAGGATGTTGATGTGGTAAATGGTTGTCCAAAAGGTTTCATGAATAAGGGAAAGGAATAAAGTCCGGGAAACTTTAAACCGAGTTTTCATACGACGAGAAATGTTGACACTGGTACCCAGCCAGTCGAATGCGTCTCATATGCAATGCGCTTTTTGGGCCATGTGCGTCATCATATTGATTATTAACTTCCTTAACTTTTTTTCTTTCTTTCCTTCTTTTTCTTTTGTATCTTCTCTTCGTCTGTCTTTTGTACCGCTTTATAATTTCACAGACTAACTATGGCACGAGAGGAACCTCTCGAAACGGAGCCTTGGGTCCTCATTGAACCAGATCAAGGAAAGTCATCCCAGCTTACCCCTTTAGCTCATCTCATCGTTCACGAACATCGCGTCTAATGGTGTCTTATTTCAGGTGCATTGTCGGAATTGTGTGCTAGTATGGGCGTTCCAGGCGTTCAAGTGGAGAAAATTCAGTCATTGGACCGGGAACTTTTTCGCGACTTGAGGTTTGCCAAAAGAAAGAGAAAAAAAATTGGCCACGGTTTCACCGTGAATGTTGTTGTTGTTGTTTTTCTTTTTTCTTGTCAGACCTGTTTATGGGATTACACTCATAATACGCCATAAGCCCGAACCACAGTACAGGGACGACGCCTATACCACGAACAACAACGTTTATTTTGCAAATCAGGTAAAATCATGCAGGAATCTAAACCGCGATCTCCCCCATCTGACGAAACGCTTAGGTGGTTCACGATGCCTATGCAATGCACGCCATGCTGAGTGTGCTTTTAAATTGTGACGATACAGTTGACATTGGATCGGACCTTGCGCATTTCAAGGAATTTACCAACGAGTTTTCTCCTATAGTAAGATTCATGGATGCATGGCGTTTTTTTTCTATATGTATTGTTTTTTTTCTTTCTATTTGTTTCTAGATGAAGGGGTTAAGCTTGTCAAACAGCAAGGTACTTAAGGATGCGCACAACAAAGTAGCTAGGTAAGGGGAAACCGGAGAACGCAGGAGAGCAAGTGAGATCGACAAAAACCTGCCTCATCGATTTTTACATTGTATTCAGACACCGCCCATTGCGCCAGTCTAAGCGAGACGACATTTATCACTACATCAGTTACATACCGATTGATGGTCATTTGTGGGAATTGGATGGATTCAAAAGAGGACCCCTCCGACTCGGTAAGAGATATCCACGTAGACGCAAACGAACAGAAAACATGGTGTCAGCTGAGACAGAGTATTCATAAATGATGTACAGCGCCGTGCACGGGAAGCAGCTGGCTTGACGCGGTTCGGACAGAAATTCAACGCAAAGTAGACATGTAAGTGTTCTACTTAACAAATGTATGCTTTTATTATTATTATTACTATTACTATTACTATGATTGCTCTATTGCAACATATTCTATTATGATTGTTGCTATTTTTTCCTTTCCAATGGCTTTATTTGAAATTTTCGCGACTATTTTTTTTTATTTTATCTGTGTCTTACATGATCTGATCTTCAAGACTCGTACCACAAACGCCTCTTCTTTCTTTTTCTATGGCAGATTTCATCGACAGCAAATTTCGTATTCCATGTGGTCGGTCATTGAACATCGACAACGGGTATATCAACGTCGGCTGGTCGCCAAAACGTACCTTAAGCGCGTCATTGAAGAACAATTGGACGAACATTATCCAAGTTGGCGAGTTGTTATGCGAGCGAAACAGTGGGAGGATGAGTACAAGTACGCCATGGAAAATGTAAGTTCTTAATTTAAAAACTATGTTAATACCATTCTAATACATACAATCTCAAAGGAAAGAAATAAACGTGGACGAGCAGTTTTGGCTAGGGATACATTTTGTCGCACGATTGAAGATTTACCAACCGAGGAACAGAACGCGATCCAAGCGGAACTTGAATCAGAAGTCCTGGGACGGCACATGACAGAGCTTACTGATACCTGGTTGCGAATACAAGATGACTCGTTAAGACTTTACGAGCACTTGGGAGAGGAGGATATAAGACATCAGAAATATCAGGTACAGCTTTCAAAAATATTCAGGGCTATCTCAATTCATTTCGGATTCTATGTAGCACGGAACTATCCAACGGCAGCATAATTACACACCCTTTATCAAAACATTTATTGAGTGTCTCACATCTCAGGGACATCTAAAACACATGATCACTGATTCTTCTTAAAACATTCAAGCTCGCTTTAGGTGCACAAGGGACATACACAACCTTTTTTTTTTTTTAAACACTTTTGCTGCATGCATGTTAACCTTCTCTTTAATTTTTATTTTATGCGTCCATCTCCTTCTTTGTGTTCTTATGCATCATGTTTTTATTCATCATCATTTGTTGTTGTTGCAGGTGTTGAAGTTATTGGTTTTTCTTCGTTCTTTTTCTTTTGCATTATGCTCCAGATAGTGGTACATTGCTCATCAATCAATCTTTTTAATATCTTTTTTATTTATTGTCCTTCTTAAAACAAAAAGTGAAATGTGCAAGATGTCGAATATCGACAGAATGTAAAAAAAAAACAAGCATGCATAGAAAATCTGATATCTAAATTAAGCACATAGGGCCTTCTGACTGACACTGTTAAAATTTCGCATGTTGATTCAACATTATGCACGCTTTATCCACGCAATAAAAGATTCCAACTATTTCATCATCTCATGTAATAGCATAAAAAAAAGGTAATTATATGCAAACCTTCTATCAATTTACTTATTTCCATTGCTTCCTACTTAATCCACTAATTCTTTTAATCCCAATCTGGAATCATAGAAAAATCATAACCAGGGTACTTATAGTAAGCATAATAAGCAAGATAAAGATGATACGATCCTATTTTGAAAGAAATAAGTTAAGACTAAAACGAATAAATATTACTTTCCTGGAATAAACATGATACTGCCAAGAACCAAAAATGGGATACCTCTGTCAAGCCAAATCTAACAAATGTTATATGATAAGTTGGCGTATAAATTTGTATTGGCAATGCCGGAACTCTACCTCCGAAGCAATGTATTCCAGTTTAATCAATACGCCCACGGTAATTAGTACCGAGCCCAGCGTAAACAGTAACATGGCTAGACCGATAGCTTTCCATGGAACTAAAAAGAGTCAGCCTGTTACGAAATACTACCCAAACCCCAACTTGCTTAAAACTTGCTTGGAATTTCTGGTGTCTCAAATTGAGCAGCAGAGAACCCTGGATCATCTTGCAATTCCACGAATCGCCGTTTCCTTAATCTCTTCTTTAATGGATTACGCATGAGAAAACGGGAAGAAGGGGTTTTGGGAGAAGTAAAAACTCCGAATTTTACTCGAGGTTACTCATCGTGGAACGGTGTTTTAATGAAACGAAAGCTCTCATTTGAAAAAAAAAACAAAAAACAAAAAAAAAGTTAACTTCAGGGACCAAAACGTGTGAAAGCGCGTGAGTTTTTGTTAAGTTTGTTAAGTTTTTAATTTGTATTTCAGTTAGAAACTTTGTTGGCAAAACACAGCATCCCCCATGCGGGGAGAAACTTAACGTTTATCCGATAAGGTGGCTTATGCAGACCTTGCTTCCTTGCTCTTTTCTTCTTTAGCACACCATTATGAACATCGCCCGCATTGCATTTTCTGAGTTGAAATCCGCCTCCGCTGCTGCTCCCAAAGGTGGAAAAAACCTCTATGAAGTGCTTAGTACACTTCCAGAGAACGGAATTGGCAGTCGTGTGGTAACTAAAAGAGGCACTATGACACTTCTTTGACAAAAAACGTCGCCAGGCACCCACGAAGTTCCTGAACAACCCATCATTAAAAGATAGCTACTATGAAGTGACTAAAGTGAACCTGAAACCTGTAGGTTAGAACTCAAGTTTTCAACCTCTAACTTAAATCCTTAGGGAATGAACCACGGACGAGCTTGGGGAGTTCAAGTGATTAAAGGTTTGTAAAACGTCAAATGAAAAGACTGTTAAGTCAAATATTCCATAGGACGTACATTGTCTGATGGTAAACCTGTGGAAATTCGAGGCGGTCTAAAGTTGAAATGGAAGTTGCACGCATGATTCGTTTTTCACCAAAATTAAAGTTTTTCTTGTCATGTGGTTTGCATGAGAAACGACGACGAGTGACCTATATAACACTTATGCATGTCAACGAAACGTGTAGCTTTTCTTCTCCTTCTTCTTCTTCTTCTTCTTCTTTTTTTCTCTTTTATTCATGTTTTCGCGTATTTCGGTAGTTCGTCGTTGTCATCAACACGTACCTTCGTTCATGACCATCGGTCGATACCATACGTCATTTCCTCGGTTTCAAGATAAATCCTCCTTTTCATTTGAACAAAATGCAACAAAATCACCTGAAAAAGCGACAAGAGCCAATGAAATTATCGAAGCCGTACTGTACGGATCAAAAACAATAAAAGAAGAAGATAGTCAAACACATTCAAAAATGCTGGCTCGTGGCAAATATGTCCATGAACTTCAGAGTAAGCTTTCTTTACCCTTTTCACAAATCGTCCTAACGCATGACAAGAGCACAAGGTCAAACCAGATAAAGTTGAGGAATACATCCAGCTGGTGTAAGTTACCTTTTTTTTTTTTTTTTTTTTTCGCGAGGCATGGGGAGTGTCATTCATCCCCACATCATTAGCACGACGCATTACCCCCGCATCGCCAACGATCCACTCAATGATGTCCATCTCTGCGGAAGCTGGTCGGTAGAAATTGGTGAATTGGATACATTTGGTAACCTAAGGATGAATGTTATATCATGCATTAACTACTTGGTTAAGTTCATATTTGGGAGTACAAAGGATATCCAGGTCATCAGCAAACCATGATTCGGTTGGCTCAAGATCCTGTAAGTTGACTTTTTTTTCGAAATAATATCAATGAAACTGATGATTTGAAACAAAAGGTACATGCCGAGTTCTTGAAACAGCTTCGGCCACTGTTGATTTCGCGTGAAAACAACATGATGTTGGAGTTCTCATTTTGGATGACTTCACCACCAAAAGTGACAAATGGCATTTTTGAGCTGCGAAAGTACAATCTGAAGGTGACAAAATAGCAGAGTTTACAGAGGGTGTGCTGATATGATCTATCTGAAAGCCGGGACGATTGCTCGAATGGGAGATGCATTGGAGAAAAGGTCTAGATTGTCGAAAACAATTTTGTGAGCCAGTGGGTGCTTGGTTCAGTCAGCTGGGGGAACTAAACACAGTACATCATATGTGGACTTACCCGTACGTCACTCATTAAAAAAAAGAAAGCGTGTATACTGAATACATTCTATAGAGATCTACAAACGCGTAAAACCACACGTGAAGATGCATGGAATGTAGACGGCTGGGCTGAAACGGTATACAACACAGGTAAAGTTTGTCGTCTTATTGCCCAGAAAAAGTTAAAACAGGATTGATTATTAGTACGCTTGGTTGATAGCATGTATTCCTATATTTTAAGACCGCTTTCTTATAGTCCATTACGATAAATATAAAAAAAAAGTTTCTGTACTGGTACACAATAAACAGCTTTTTATTGATCCATTTTGGAGAAACATAGAGTTGCATTTGTACCACCAAACCCGAAGCTATTTGTTAACACTGCTCTAAGGTCCTTACGTTCTTGAGCCACGAGTGGGACATAGTTGAGATTGAACTCTTCTTCTTGCTGATGCAAATTCAAGGTAGGCGGAAGAACACCCTGACAGCAAAAAGGTTACTCCCTGACATGTTAATTCTTTACCAATTTCTTACATTATGGAGGGCCAGAATAGCAAAAATGGCTTCGACTGATCCAGCAGCGCCTAGTAAATGGCCAGTAGCTCCTTTAGTAGATGATACACTGATTTTATCCCAATAGCCTTTAAAGATTTCTTTGATAGCCCGGTTTTCCGCAGCGTCACCTAAAACAAAGATAAGCCCAAATGCACGTTCATAGATCTCGGTATACGAACCAACAGGTGTACTTGTTGCATGAGCATTCACGTAATCCACTTGGTCCGGTCTCAAACGAGCGGCGGCTAGTGCCCGTTGCATGGATTTGGCTGCACCTCGACCATCCTCTGGAGGTGCTGTCATATGATGTGCGTCGCCAGACAATCCGTATCCTCGAAGTTCAGCATAAATTTTTGCCCCACGCCGTTTTGCATGCTCGAGTTCTTCTAGAACAACAACACCTGCTCCTTCTCCCATAACAAATCCAGCTCGATCGCGATCAAATGGTCGTGATGATGCTTGTGGATTGTCATCAAACGTTGATGCTAAAGATTTGGCTCTGACGTCTATGTTAGTCCCTACCTGGTACAATCTGGAGCGTTTCTTCTCACCTCGCAAATCCAGCAATCGCTAATGGATGAATGGCCGCTTCTGTTCCACCAGCCACCATGACGTCTGCATCTCCATATTGAATAAATCGTGCCGCATCACCTATAGAATGGGCTCCTGTGGTACATGCAGTAGACACGGCATGATTTGGACCCTGGAAAATAGACCGTCAAACACCCGAACATATCACCATTTTTTTTGTACCTGAAAGCCATATTTCATTGTAAGATGTCCTGCAGCCATGTTCACTAAGATACGAGGAACAAACATTGGTGATATCTTTCGATGGCCCTTTTATATCTATATTAATGGACAGCATGCGATACAGAACAGTCATTACCGATGCATTGTAAGCAAGTGCCGCTGAAACCACATCTTCAAGGCTTCCCATGCCAGACCCAATACAGACACCCTATTCCTCAACTGTCACTTCTCTTTTCATTTCTTTCCATTTTCTCATTACCGTTCTCTCTTTGGATAAATCATCCTTGGGCTTCCACTCTGCGTCGTCCAGTGCTTGCCGGGCGGCAGCCAATGCATACTGCGTAAACTTGGCCATGGTACGATCATCCTTTTATGATAACAAATCAATTGTTTTTGCTGATAACAGAGTAACTTGCTTACACCTCGATCAAGCCATTCACTTGCTGTAAATTGGCCTTGGTCTATAGGTCCTTCGGGAACTCGTGCTGCAATTCGTACAGGAAGTTTCTCGTACCCTTCAGTGTTCGCTAATGAAATGATACCGCATTTCCCATTGACAATGTTATTCCATGCACTTTTCACGCCCACACCAACTGGCGTGACAAGGCCCAATCCAGTTACAACTACCCGACGTGCCATGTGAGAAAACAGCTCGGGGTTTTCTTTTCTTTTTTGTGTGTAAAGACGGGCTCTGGATTTTTTGTTTCTCCGCACGTTCCGCAACACTGTGAGGTGTAGCATCTTCGTTGTTCACTCCGGTTCATTGAGGACAGAGGAATAAGACATGTGCAGCATTTCTATTGTCAACTATTCCGGATCTGCAAAAGTAGAAGCGCGTTTCATTACTAGGTTGGGTGACTCATATTTCGGCAAAAGGACGAAGGGATTATTTTTCATTTCTATGATGCCAAAGCACCCGGAGGCGCCGTTTCCCTTCTCATGCCGATGAAGCAGTTGCATTTGGATATAAACAAACTTAGCAATTTGTTGGCAAATCACTACCATACTGTGTCGGGTGGCCCTGGGAAGTGTCATCTTTTGAAAGGGCTGATATCGGGAATAACTAAAAAATGGCGTGTTTTCTTCGTTAAAGTATAGACTTACATTACTGCGCATCTATGCAATACTTGCCGAATGAACTATTTCCTGATGTATCCGTAGTTCATTGTGCCAGATGATATTAAAGATTCCCGTCCATGTACACTCAACACTGTGCAAGGTTCATTCCCTTCCCACCTTATGGGACCCGACATTTAAATATTCAGATGTTCATTCTACATTATGATGACAGCAAGAAGCTTATTATGAGCATAAAGACAATGCATATCCTAGTCATTTTTTCATGATGATTTGATATCGATCAAATTCCAACAATGCGCCCGCTCAGTGCAGACAGCTCTATCCTCATTGCAAGAAACACATTTTTTATTTGATGGAAGAATTGCAATTGAGTATAATTCCGATAGACTGTTGTGTTATTCGATGATGTAATGACGTATCTACACATATCTCTTAACGTATGCAAAGCTCATTTGCTATCTACATTAAGGGAATCTTCTGTTGTGACTTTTTCTGCCGAACATTCGTTTATTTACTGTGCTTTTCGTTGATGATGCATATGGGATGACAAACTAATTTGGCGGTATAGAAAGTAGAACCATAAAATGCAAAAGATACCGCAGCTAAAAATGGCATTAATGACTGTGTACAGATCTGGAAGACGTGCTGGGGGAGTAACAAGCCATTCCACAGCATGCCAAAGAAGAACAATAGCACGCATTGCCTTTCAAAAATGATTTAGTCTCGTGAATATGGCTTCTTTTTTTTTTTTTTTTTTTTTTTTTTTTTTTTTTGACGACCTACCGCGATGATGTAGTGCCCCTTCTTGTTTGTTTCCAGTTTGTAGCCACGGGAGAGATAATTCCACAGTTCAGTGGTAACGAAATATGGCAAAACCAAGTTCTCTCGCTTCAGAAGAGGAAACATACTATGTCGCCGAGTAAACAATTATGCTCTGCAGCAATGCTACCTTACCTAAACATTGCCACCTGCATAAAGATGCTTACGGCAACGGGTTCCTCCATAATCAGTAACGTTACCGGTAGCGCAGGAAGCAGAATAGATTTTTCGTGTACCTGAAAAGATAACAAGAAAAAAGCCATGGCTGAATTTACGAGTGCATAAAGGAAACGTTTTTGAGAAGGCGCCATTCCCAAATGTATACTGATGGGCAGTACGGCAGCGCATGTCGCAAATAAGCTATATCACAGTAAACATTCTGAAACCTTTTTTTCTACAAACGTACCTCAGGCGCAACGTAGATTCTAGGCTAAGGATTTGGCGCAGTTTAATAACAATATTGATAGCACACCAGATGTTGGCCACCTTATCCTCGTAAAGTCCACGAGCCACGGGGAATATGCGGTGAATGACTTGCAAGAGATCGTCCACAGATGTAAGCCAAGGTGAAAACAAGATACCAAAGGTGCCAACAACGGTAATGGCTAACTTAAAGAACAGCAAAAATCTGAAGGGAATGAGCTTGTAAAAGATAATGAGCATACATTTACCCTTGTTTAAAACAGCGGCCAAGCAGAAAAGCAAATACGACGGGTGCATAGTAAAGGGCCATTTGTTTGAATGCGAGTGCAGCGCAAAAGCAAATCGAGCCAAAGACATAGTGTCGTGTCAAGAAGCCGTTGATTGCCCACAAACTCAGCCCTAACATGACGCTGTTGTATCTAATTGTCTACAGCATGAGTTATGCAATACAGTTAGAGGAAGACGTACTGAAAGTGACCGTGATCGATCATGAGTAGCGCAGGTTGCATGAGAATGAGGATGGTTGCGACATACTGATCCATAAACAACGTTGGTTTAGTTCTTGTTTTAGGTCAATTAGATTGTTCACCTTCTTTACGTATCCTTCTGCTCCATAGACAATCTGGCAAAACGCCAGAACGGCAGGCACGTATATTAAAGCTTCTGAAACTAGGACCGTCGAACGCATGAAAAATTTACTCTCTGGAGATTCAAAGCCGCGTGAACTATCCAACGCAAACCAAGTCGGATTGATGTGTGATCCTCTATATTAAACATTAACGATCTATACAAGACATAAAAGACAGCCAAACTTGCATGATGCCACAAAACCAGCTGTGGAAAGCCGTTAGAGGCGGGTAGTCGAGTCCCCACCATTGCAAATCGTAACGATACCACTCGGATGTCGGCAAATGTTGTGTTATCTCCATCCAGTGTCGCTGTGCTTCATAATCGCCGTACATGGGTGGCATATTGAATCCTGTTTTGGATGGATGAGATCAATAGGATGCGCGATGGCGCTTTGTTCGCGGCAGTTGTTACCGGAATAAGGATTCAGGGCCACGGCCCACCTTATTAGAGATGCAAATAAGACACCAACAATGGGTGCTGTCCAGAACGTGTGGTTCTGCACAAGGTACCGAACGCATGGTCTAAGAGGGCTATGGGTGAAGAATGTGGTAGATCCTGTTGGTTCCTTGATCATCGGTCTGAGTCACAACAGTTCAAAGGCAATCGACACAAAAAGGGTCGGAGATCGTTGTCTTCTGCACATGACGGTTTCCCGCTAGGAAGATGTACAAAATCAGTTACATCCCAAACTGCTTATAGCTCTGCTTTGTTTGTCTTTTCAACCGCACATATATTCTCTTAATCAAGCACTTTATGTTTCCCTTGTAGCCATTCGATTTGCTGGCAATTTTTATTCACAATAATGATACCAAAACATATCATTGAGTCGAGGGATATGAACAATATCAATGTGATGCATAAGCGTCTTCAATAGAATTTACTTTCGTTGCTTTTTACACGAGGAGCCAGAACTGCTGACGCCGGCGGTGGTGGATGGAGATAGGCTATAGAAACACGGGGGAATATACAATTGCGTTTCTTCGTCGTCTCCGGCGATTTTGATACATATGTCATCTTTATCCTTCAGCAAAGATTCAGGGACATTTCCATCGATTGCTTGGCAACCCAAGCCAGGTTTAATAGTGGCAAAATCTTCCGCACAAACTGTTCTGTTCTTGTAGGGAAGAATAGCGGTTCAGTCCGCACGAGACGGCAAACGTGCCCAGCAGGGACATCCATAATCAGCATCGTGATTTTCGTGCCTAATTTGTAACAAGATATCAGCGCATTTCTGAGAACAGCGCCATAAGTTGTACCCATAATTGTGAAGCCATAGGTAGCAAGGTCGCGAAGGAGAGTAGGGCTTTCATGTGCCAGTTGAAGTAGCATATCTTTTAGGACCTTGGGTTGCTTCATCTTCCCATCTTTTATTTCTTTTGTGGTGTTATCTGCTGTTTCTCTTCCAGCTTCAGCGCATCCAAGTTCATAAGGTTGACATTCAAATATCATATCCATCTTGCTGCCAATAACTTTTCTTGCTGTTGAATTAATTGCGTTAATTGAACGTTTCCTGTTTTTTTCCCCAGAAGTGGCTTTGCTTGCTCTTTCCCCGCTATAATAATTACAGTTAAAAAGTGACAGTATCATCCAAGCAAGTCTTACAGATGGACATCTATTTTCGAGAAATCGAAAACCGAAGATAAAAAGCCCCAAATACGGAAAAGTATATCTGCTTCGCTCCATCCCAACACATTCAGATCGTCTTTGACGGCAAAGATCCGTGCCGCTTTGATAATTTCGAGTTTTGCCCATGTAGCCACTTCTATTTCATCTGGAATAGATATGCTCTGTAGCGCACTACGATAGGCATCTTGTGCATTCTCCTAAGTTACCAGAAAAAAAGCCTTGTCACTTCCTTTCATCCGCCGTTTACATCGTTTACTTTTTTGCCCTTATTTTACCAGCTGACGAAAGGAGTTCAGGCATACACGCAGATCTTCTGGAGGCTGTTCCAAATCTTTCGTTCGGTAATTGCGCATCTCGTTCAATTCATCCTCTTCAAAGTAGTCGTGCCAAATGGGGTCACCAATATCCAGTATAAGCGAGTGGCATGGACTAAAACAGTAAAGGCGGAAACGTGAGTAGGCATATTAATTATTATAGATCCAATATTGTACTTACTGCTCATAATTGCATGCAAGAGCCAATTTCTCCATGACAAGCTCTACCTTGGTTCCACTTGAAAGCTTCCACATATTGCTTTCGTTTAACTCTCCATACATCCTCTTTATCCTCATCTTTTCATCAAAAGATAGCAGTCCGTTAGAGGAACGGTTGCTGCCACTATTTGGCGAAGATGGCAAACTTTCCGGCAAAAACGTTTGGGATGGTGAGCCATTTGCGCATACCTTCGCTTTGATTGTGTCCCAATTTACATTGCTATTTTCCTACATCACCAGGCATTAGGAGTCATAGTTTTAGCCTCATTATCCAATACAAGAATATGATGTTTGCGCAGTTGCCTGATGTGTACTTATTTATGCAAAATTTCAAACGCTTCCCAGTTTCTTTGCATTAGCAAAGTGCACCTCAAACAACTTCACTTCCTATGATACTCATTCATTACTTACCAGATTACAATTCAACAAAACACTAGTCCTTTTTATCCGGTTAATCCAGATATCTTTGAAATCCTGGAAATCCTCTCCAGGTTTGTACGTTGCACATACGTATGCCTCCATTTCTGCTATAATATTTTTCACGCTCAGCTTCTCGTCTCTCTCCTTAAGGGCAGCAAATGCTGCAGCAATCTCTACACATAACATGGCTGTATTAATGATAACGTATGCATATATGCGAAGTTAATATATTCGCGATCGCTCTTATCTACTATGAAGAATTGAAACCATAATCCTGTTTTCCCGCATCTCTCAACGTCCTCTAGCATAGTCATCCCTTTTAAAAAATAACTGAGCGTCAATCACACTCATCTAATTACCTTCTTTAAACTTTGGATCTGGTATCGACGGTCCATAGTTTGTTGTCATAGTAATGATATTGTGCAAGAATCAGACACAATTTCCGGAACTGCGCCATTCAGAGTGTGACTTTTTAACGGTAAAGCAAAACGTACTGTAGTAAATAAACAAACCCATACAATCCTGAAAACTTTCAATCATCTTTTGCGTGAGTATGGATGTATACTACGTTGGGTGCCGTCCTGCGTAGCCTCTCTCCATGTTCATGGGTGCTTTTTGTTTCTTACTATGGGTGTGGATGTATACTACGTTGGGTGCCGTCCTGCGTAGCCTCTCTCCGTGTTCATGGGCTCGCTTTTTGTTTCTTACTATGGGTGTGGATGTATACTACGTTGGGTGCCGTCCTGCGTAGCCTCTCTCCATGTTCATGGGTGCTTTTTTTGTTTCTTACTATGGGTGTGGATGTATACTACGTTGGGTGCCGTCCTGCATAGCCTCTCTCCATGTTCATGGGCTCTTTTTTTGTTTCTTACTATGGGTGTGGATGTATACTACGTTGGGTGCCGTCCTGCATAGCCTCTCTCCATGTTCATGGGCTCTTTTTTTGTTTCTTACTATGGGTGTGGATGTATACTACGTTGGGTGCCGTCCTGCGTAGCCTCTCTCCATGTTCATGGGTGCTTTTTGTTTCTTACTATGGGTGTGGATGTATACTACGTTGGGTGCCGTCCTGCGTAGCCTCTCTCCATGTTCATGGGCTCTTTTTTTGTTTCTTACTATGGGTGTGGATGTATACTACGTTGGGTGCCGTCCTGCGTAGCCTCTCTCCATGTTCATGGGCTCTTTTTTTGTTTCTTACTATGGGTGTGGATGTATACTACGTTGGGTGCCGTCCTGCGTAGCCTCTCTCCATGCTTATAGACTTTTTCTTTTTATGCTTACTGTGTGTCCGACTGTGTAATGCTCCCATATTTTCACATTAGATTTTTGCACTCACGTCGGGCTTTCGATGCTGTAACAAGTCGGAAAAGACCGATATCAATCTGTATAATACAGGATATGTGAATTAATGTACTAACTGAAAACGACTGGTAAGGATATTACTCTCTGGGTGGTTTGCTAAAACACTCTATAGTAAGCTTGCCGCGGAAATTGATTATACGAGGCTTTACAGAAGACAAATGGTTTTAAGGTTTGTTGTACTCAAGAAAACATACAGGGTTTAAGGGTCTTACAATTCGCAGTAGTTGCCGACGATAGTGTACAGTTGATTATGACGAGGAAGGGCAATGCGGGTTCAGGTGGATGTCACTTATTTTCAAGATCTAATACTTAATGCGGGCCATTCCACTTTCCAACGTTAAGACTACCAGGTTTTGGCACACACAGGCTAAGGAAGGTCTATTTGGAGGAAGTCTATTTGGAGGAAGTCTATAATGTTATGTTATTTATTAAAGCTATCATATCGATCATTGTTGATGTCTTAAAATGGGGAGCAAGATGATAGGCACACAATGAAAAAACAATAGAAATGAACTATCCAATATACCACTCACTAGCCAATCACGTACCGATAGACATGTCTTGCATCTGGTATTTTCCATCACATGAAAAAAAAAAAAAAGGGAAAGCTGACGAAGGTGGAGTAGTAGACTACGCTTTCCGCGTCATCACTAACTAATTCGCGATGATAAGAATTACGGCCATACCAGCTCACGATAAATAAACATACAGATTTTTCAAACCGTTTCTATTGCTATACATCATCCACGTTGATGCTAAGCGTCCACATTCCAACATTTGAATAACGCATAATTAAAGGCATTGCATCTATTCATGTGATGTGCGTATTCTATAAAGCTACGCTTTTCCTCATCTGATCTAAGCTGGGAATAAGTACCATGCAGCGGCTCCGCTCAAGCATGAAACAATCAAAGAGCTTAGAAGGTTGACCTACGTCGGCATGGTTAGTTTATCTTGTCCGACAAACAATGTATTACCTGGTGGTTATCCAAGATGTCATATCCACTAACAACAACTGTGCTTTGATCTTGTTGGGCAGCTGGCACAATCATCTTCAGCTTTTCCGAGTACAACGAACATTGTACTGTGGCGCCCAATATAGAATCCAACTAATGAAAGTGAGGTAAAAAAAAAAAGGTTGTTTTAAGAGTAAAAGCAGACATACCAGTGACCCTCCTAATCCAGCCAAGATTCCTAAGATCACAATAGCCCTTGAAAATTCTTGACAACGTTGATCCAAGAGTAAGGTGAGAGAGCCAACCAAGCCAATTGTTGCTCCACCCATAGTAGACGCAAATAAGCCCAGGGGTGATACACCGCCGTTGGTGCCTGTATATCCATGAGCAAAAAAAAAAAAAAAAAAAAAAAAAAAAAAAAAAAAAAAGATATAAAAAAATGGCTGCGTTACCTGGCGGGACACGTTTGAACCGAGTGATTAGGATAGGATCGCTCTTGTTGAGTATGCCTAATTCACTAGCCCACTTTTCTCCTTATCAATGATGGAAATAATTACATATATACCGTACCGTATCACCAGCGCAGCATGCATAATGCCTAGTATATGAAAAAAAGTTACTGGCATTCAATATCATCAAACTCATCAAAGTCTTACCCAATATTAGCCCATAATAATGCGGTACCCAAACGTGAAAGATTGTAGCAGGCTGGCCCTTCTGCATACATTTGAAACAAGGTTGCCGTGATTCCACCTGCCAAACCATTGCAAATGACTTGAATCATGTTTCTTTCGCTCGCTTGATCGAAATCGTACTCCAACTTCTTCTTTCTCTCTGCTTTAAACTGAAGAAGACTACTGCATTAGTACTGCCATGTCACTTGAAACTGTTGCAGGGGTATCGTTAACCTTCGTCAACTTTGAGCTTGCGAGAAAAAAGGTCATCAGTAACGTTGTAAAGACATTGTAAGACGAAGAAAACGTAGCAAGACCGAGAATAAAAGCGCCTGCTTGTCCATCGATGGTCAATGATCTTTTTCGGCGGGAATAAACAATAAGGGCTCCAGACAAACAAGCTGCAAAGACGAAATGAGGCATAGCAGAAAGAGACGAAAGCAGTCCCTGAATCTGGAAGTTTAAACATCAACTTATGATTTTTTCTGTACTCTTGTATCAACGCCTACCGCGCAGTACTCCGCTGCTGAATCAATGCAAAAATCGGTACTTCTCAGAGAAAACCTTAATTCAATCTAATACCAAATAATTCTTCATTGATACACTTTTTCTCAAAATCAATGTCGCTCTGAGTCAATCCCGAAGTCGTAAGTTGACAAAAATAGAAGTCGTATGCATCAAGAATATCTTTGCGATTGATGTCAAAAGTTCTAGACAGGTTCGCGAAATGCGTCAATCCAAAGTCCCACCACGCGACAACTAATATGTCTGTTAGCGCCAATCTTAGCTTTTAAACGCCGCCACAAGCGTTCCCAAAAATCCAGTATATCTCTTTTTTTTTTATTTTAATTTGTCTTCTTTGCGCAGTGGCCTGCACAGCTGCTACGATCACCAACAGTGTTGTTTTTTTTTCTTCTCTTCGTGTGGAGCATGCAACAAGTTGAGCGTGAAAGTTAAATTTGGTATTTCTACTCTTGTTCTACGGTTCGTACTGGTGTACCTTGATTTGATGGGTCTATTACATCCATCCAAATTTGGTCATGAAAGTGTGTGATTTGGATCTGGCATCATACCTTCAGGTTTCCTCTTTGTGTAAAACCTTTTCCACATCCCGGATACTGACACATGTAAGGTTTGACAGGCCAGTGGATTTTTTCGTGTGTCTTTAGATTTCCCAACTGTGTAAACGACTTTTCGCATCCCACATATGAACACTAACCAAAATGTCATGAGCATCATACTAAAACGTAATTATTTGTTTTACGTGATAAGGTCTTTCCCCTGTATGTTTCCTAGAATGCGTCTAGAGCAGATGATCGTCAATTTCATGGGTTTAGTCCGATTAGGATTATTTACTTTGAGGTTGCCGTATTGCGAAAAGGATTTGCCGCAACCGGGATGTTGACATATCTATATTAAATTGTTTCAGAAGCCGGACATTTTTTTTTTTTACCTGTAATACTTACATAGGGTCGCGATGACCTAGACCGAGCAGATGATTCTTCTGACGTTGATCCACCGTGATCCGTCCTGGCAATAACACGGTAATGCAGGTAAATCAACCAATGTGGTTTGCAAAGCCGTCGCAACGCATAATTTCCTTTGTCGCCGCCAAGACAGCACAAAGGAAAAAAAAAAAAAATAGACAAAAGAAACAGCAAAATACACAATACCTCTGATGTATCCGCAGGCTCGACAATTTGTTAAAGTATTCGTTGCATCCATGCTCTTGGCAAGAGTATAGCTTTCGGTCTTCGGCGTACGACGTTGGTGCCGACGGCCCAGGAGGGTAATATGGCGGTTCTGCTACTGTCGATAACATTGCATTATGAGAAGAATGCGTACTGATCATCGCATTATTAGAACTGATGTCTTGGTTGTAGTTGCTTTGTTGAAAAGGACCCGTCAACGTGAGCGCATCGAGTGGTGAAAGATGAGGATTCAGGCTGTGAGACATTCCTTGCTGGTTATGTTGCTGCATAATCAACTGTGTGTTGTCATTGGTATGCCCTGTAGCTTGGTGTTGGGTCGCTTACTTGGTCAAAATAAATAGGTTCGAATTGTCAAGAGAAACAGCTATAACGTTGGCGATCGCATACAAAAAGGGCCAAGGAGGGGCAACGTTCAACTCAAAAAGCGGGGCCCAAAAAATTGGAAAAGCGATTCCTTGCAAGACCACACTAAATATTGTTTATGGTGTATGGGTGTACGTTTGACACAGTAGAAGAAGTAAATAGCATCACTTGCTATCACAGGAAATATTAAATACTTTTGGTCGTATATAGGCTTAATTGTACCGCCGCGCATATACTATGACAACGGCCTGAAGTAATAGGTCACTATCGATGCAATTCTAGGCAAACTTTTTTTTGGCTGGAGCGAACCTCCCTGAGGAAATACAGTTCTAAGCAAACTAAATAATACTAAACCAATAAGTGTCTAAGTTTATGCTATGAAAATGTGGAATATGTGTCGTTGGGCATCAATTAATTTAGAAAACGTTTGTCAACGTGAACTTGAATACAAAATCCATTCACGTATAATGCTTCCACTAAGCTTAACTTAATTTCACTTAACCCCCAACCATTTGTGGGGGTATGTACCCCGCAGCAATGTTGGATGGGAATTGGAGAGGGTGGCGAGTACAGTATTTTCGAGTTGTCAATTGATTGACTATTATTCTGCAGAGATTGTTGAAGGGTGCAGCTTCTGAATGATCTTAATAAAACTGTAAGAATACTTGGTAGGGACGATAACATTTGTTAACTTCCTGTTTGATATAAGGAGCATTTTACAATCACACCAGCTCCGTATTAAGATTACGCTGCCTAAATGATAGAAACAGAAAGTTGTTGATCTTGTATATGCGGTCTATCAAAATTCTTACCAGGGATGTAGGTGATAAGAAAGCTGAAGAAGAAGAAGAAGAAGAAGAAGAAGATAAAAAATATTCCTCTTTATATATACATCGTACCTCAGCATTACGAAACACCTTTCGCATCAGATAAGGAGTTCATTGTTGACACACAGCATGAGCAAGGTATGGTTCATTAATGGTTGCACTGAATTAATGTAGAATAAACCACAGCTCACTTTAAGCAAGTGTAAATCATATGCACCTTCCTGTAATTTTTTTCATGCAACTTAACCTTATGTGCTTTGTGCGAATATTTCCCTTACGTTTGCTATTTTAGAATAAGCATTACTTCTACATAGAAGATACCTTATGAGTTTTTGTTCAACAGTAAGATAATGTAATTAGATATTGTTCTTAGAATGTTATATGCTTCTTCTCTGATAAAGCTAATTCATGCATGTTAACTCAAAAATATTCTTTACGCAGGATTTACTGAAAATAAACTTAACGAGATGTAATGCATGGCGATCTTTATAGAATTTTTTAATTCGTTTCTGAAGCGTAGTTAGAGACAAATATACTGAGAGAATACGAGCTAACCTTTAAGGGAACAAGAGAACTACCCAGTCAGTCTAACACTCCTAGTTAATTGCTAGAAAAGACCTCAGTGTGCTTTCAATTCGCCAAGAAAACGAGAGAAATAGGAATTTAAACAGAGAATAATGTAAAACGGCAGTAGTATTACAATTATGAGCAGCGTATCCTGCTTGAATTGATATGCACAAGTATCGTGGTATACAAGACCTGCTTTCCCATCTGCACCTTTTTTCTTTTGGCCACAATGCCTTTATCTATGATATCTTTGTATTGCAATTGTGTTTCTTGTGCGGAGCATTCGCTTAAAGCAAAGACCACATATATAGGGGGGGAGGGGGAAGATTGATGCTGCGGATCCTTAGAGAGCTGGATTAACGTATAAATCGATGTAACACAGTTTGACAGCACAGCATACACTTCAATCACCATTACTGCTAACAAAGTGCCACGTTTGTATGGAAACTCGTATCAATAGTGAACATGAAGGATCCCTTTGGGTTGACGAGATTATATTTGGTTAGTGCTTTTGGACAAGGCGTTGTATTTTATGCTTTTTGCTCTGACGTGGTTGATAAAGAAAGCTATATAAAACTTCCTGCATAGAAAGGCAGTGGAGAAGTTGGAGATGAAAGAAAAACAAGATAATTCAATACTTTCACTATGGGAAGCGGTTCCTGCGCCTAGCTAGCGGAATGTACACTCACCGGTAAAAAGGCTAGATTCTGTTGCGTAACTTCGAAACTCAACTAAGCTATGGCGAACTTTCAACGCTTTTTTCTCTAGTTTCCCTAATAAACTTCCTCTGCGCTGCATACAGATATTTCTGATACTGGCAAAAACCCTAGAACTATGTAGTCGGAACAACAGCGTTCGATGATCTATTGTATGAAACAAGCAGGGATGTCTCAAGGTGAAATGGCAAAGTCTCAGGAGTTGCCCCGATCAACTGTTCAGCATATTATAGAAAACATTCGTAAAACTGGCACAGAAACATCAAAACCAAGAAAAGGAAAACTGAAGAAGATAAAAAAAACGATTGGAGCGCTGCATCGAAGTCTGCATCAGGCGCAATCCGCGTACTGCCCTGAATGTCCATCACGCCACTTTCTCCGACGCATGTCTCCCAGTATCGTATTGTACATTCAGCAAGACGGTGCACGATCTTGGATTTTTCTCACACTGCCCTGTCCGTCAACTAAGTTAACTGACAAGCACAAGGAAACGACGAAGTTTGGTGGCGGTTCGGTCATGATATGGGGCTGTTTCGACGCTGACGGAGTTGGTGCAGTTACTGTAGTCGAAGGCACCATGGATGGAGAGGCATATACTGATATTTTGAGGAAGAAGAACCTATTCCCTTTCTTGAAGAAAATGAAAAACAAGGACTATAGCTTTCAGGAAGATGGTGCAAGATGCCACACTTGTGCAGTTGCATGTCAGTGGAAGAGCAAGAATGGTAACTTTATTATGCCATACTGGCCAGCTCAAAGCCCTGATATCAATCCAATTGAGCATCTTTGGGATGAGATTGAGCGTCATTTGGCAAAGCGCAGGCATCTAGTAACAAAGCCCAACCAATTGGAGGCCTAGTTATTGAGCGAATAGAGCTTGATTCTCCAAAGTGTGTGCCAGAACCTAGCGGCTTCTATGACTGCTCTGCAGCGATCGGTCATCGAGGCTCATGGTAGCCACACGAGGTATTATATATTCACAAAAATCACAATAAATGACGTTCATATGTAGATCCTTTTGTTTCTTGTTTCACAACGTTGCTTATATATGAATTTCTGAAGTGTAGCTAACGTAAAAGATATGCATAATCAACTTCATGTTCGGAGTTTATTCAACTAAATCTAGATCTTGTACTGGTTAGTGTATATCACACTACGGAAAGCCGTTTCCTGGATGACTATTTCATTAAGTAAAAAATAGTCCATCAGGAATAGAGGTAGTGCATGTCCCTCATTGACTAATTTTTATTTAAGGAAATATAGTCAACCAGGAGCCGGTTTCCTGCAGTGTCATAGGTTATATGAGGAAGTTCCTCTTTGTTATACTGGCACAATTTGTCTCATTCTTTAAGGTAGTAGACCCAAACTAATTCGTAAAAGTAACAGCAATGCTTGAATATGATCAGTGCTGATATCAATGCTGATATGTGTCCCCTGTTTTAACGTTTGCTAAAAAGGCCACAGAGAGAATGCATTGAGATTCTTGAATAACGTTATATTGTTCTTTTCGTTTTGTTTTTATTCAATAGTGACCAGCAATATATGCATGTCTATCGTAGTTTAGGTGTCTTTATACTATGAGCAGGGAAGATATGCATTGTACAAAAATTATGATGATCCATAAGCCCTTATAAGGAGTTGTATTAAAGATCTACTTGTGACAACGTATGACAACATATCAGTTATGCGACTATGCCTTATCAATGTAGCTAATTATTGTTATCTATGACTATTAGGAGTAGTTCTGTTATGAAATACGACAGTTGCCGATCAATTGCGGTCTTAGTGTAGCTCGATATCTCGCCTACGAAGCTACAAGTCTTTAGTTTTAGATAAAGCCTTCAAATACGTCGAAACGATAAATCTCACTGCTGGCAAATCTCACCACATAAGTCGACAATCTAAGCTATTAAGCTTTTCTTGATCTTTCTAGAATGGATGTGCAGAAATGGCGCAATGTTCTTATGCCAACAATAAAAGTCACGATATTGCCTGTGTTCAGGTTTAAATGAAACGAAATTTACAGGTTTTTGCATGTGTTTTTGCAACGTTCTCAGAGCGATTTTTCGTTTGCCAAGACTATAGTTTTGTGTTGACTGGGAATAGTTAAGGATGGTTTTGGCTCTGGTGAGAACGACACATGAACCTGTCAACGATGACCTATTAGGGTAGCGTAGGACAAACAACTAATAGTAAACATAGGCTTTTGAATACTAACAACTTATTAAAATGTTTGGAACTGCAGTATAATTCCGCTGACTTATCGTGCGCCTTTGGTCCATGGGTGTAGCTCAAGTTAAGACAAACAAAAAATAATCCCCTCGATATATAGTATCATGACCGAGCTACAGCTCTACTTGTCCATCAGAAGCTTCCAGTTTACCCGAACCCGGCATTGTTTTTTTTAGGGCAATTTATTTCGTGACATCAATATGACCTATTTTTACGAGCACCCAACACAGCACGTCATACCTTGACGCGCCCTCTATTGATAAGACGGGTGTTGTCTCTTCCATCTTTTTTTGCTTTATCGTTTACTACTGAAGATTAATACTTTTGTCAGTCAGATGTACGACAAAACTACCTTGTAAATCGAAGTATGCAGGCATGGAAAGGTTTATCTAATACCATGCTTCCGGAATAGTATATCCATCTCTCGATTATAAAGTCAGAACGTTACGAAAATACATGCTGGACTCAGTAAAGGTACAAAACAATTATCATCCATTAATATAATCTTTTCAGAAAATATATGCACAAGGTGTCTCTGAAGGGAGGCATTTAAAGAAATAAGGTACTGTGTTATAGGGATATGATGGTGAAATAAATCAGACAAGGTAAAATCCTTTGAGACTGAATCAAAGATGCTTATTATTATTGATATCCCTAAGGTATTTATATGAGACCTCCGTGTACGTATGTGTTGTTATTAATGTGTTATCTCTTAATAAATACAGTGTTGATATTATGCATGTGAGGTATGGTCTGATCGCCTTTATACTGTGAGCAGGGAAGATCTACATTGTACAGAAAATACGATTGATCCATAAGCCCTTATATGGAGCTATAGTGAAGATCCGCTTATAACGGTGCATTACAACATGTTAGCTATACGACAGGTACGACAACACTGGATTTTGTTATTATTATGCAGTCATCTAACTACAGAATACAATGGATCCTAGACAGATTACTTGAAACGCTCCATATTGTTCGCTTTGCTGCCACTGGTGGACACAATCATCAATAAATCACAGCAAGCATTTGTCTCTGAAAGCGAAAGGCAAGGATGGCTCTTCCGGAACGTTAGAAAGGTGGAAACATCAGGTTGTTTTAGTCATAATCGAAATTTTAACAAACTGGCACGGTGTGGTGGCCGCCAGCACGAGCGTCAGGATACTCTTCTAGAGTAAGTAAAAATTGTCAACAATACTCTTCCATTTGCTAACCATGTATTTTTATGCTACCCGGGTGAATTTTGTGCCCACGGAAGGAGCAGGCTAATGTTAAGTAAAATATAGCCCCCGAAAAGCGGATTTGTTAGTGGCACATGCTTATTTTATGTTTATCGCTAACTTGGCCCTTCCCTGGGCGCAAAATCTATCTTAGAATAGCGTAAAATGGCATTCAATAAACAGTAGATGTACCCTCCTACTACTACACGATAAAACCGCTCTTTGGTGATGGATAATGTGAATGGATACAAGCTGCAATCGGCAAATAATTCTACAGCTATTGTTCAACGCAAAGGCAAAACAATTGAAACCGCTGTAACTCAGATCTTATGTTTGGAACAGATCGAGACGTCTTTCGTTTTATCTGAACTCCCATTTGCTTTTCCAGGCGTCATGTCGTTTAGTCTGATTAGTGCACTCCTCACTTACACTTTCTTTATAAGGAAACGTCAAATTGAGAAGTTTCAATTAGAAGAAAAACAATATCTAATGCTGTAATACCCTACTTCCACTTGATAGAAAAAGCTATTATAGTCATTAGCGCAAAGTTATGTATGTGTATACTTGCGTACTATCTCTTTCTTAAAACAGTTGGGCATAAGTATCTTGGCTGGGAAGCAAGAGCTGTGCTGGACAAAGTAAATCGTTCCCATGTGACACCAAATTTGTCTCAATAAGGCAGATTATTGTATAAATTATGAAATTTCCCGTTCCAGATCTAACCAAACCATACTATGAGCCACTTTCAGAATCTCAAGCTGTTTCTTTCCTTCTAGTTTTACGCAATGCAGTGCAGGAGATAGGTGATCTTGTGCTTAATGAATAACTAATTCAAATGAGTCTGCAGTGACTTTTTTTTCACACAACCGAAGCTGGAACATCTTCAATCAGATAGCTCATTCATGATGATACATCCTGAGAGTAGAATCTCCGCTCGCACCTCTGAGAAAAAGACGAAAACTGAGGGCAAGGTGACGAAATCTTGATATATCATACTTAAAACATAACCAAGCAAAGAGATACTCAAATTAGGGAACACTGATACCATCTAATAGCCTTTCTCACGAAGTGAAAAAAAAAGGAGTATTGTCTAGCATAGTGCGTTGTCAAACAGAGATGCTCTTGGGGTGGTGGTGATAGACGGTCAATAGCATGGTAGAATATTTATTGCCAAGACTGAATAAAATGAATGTGGGCTGATTGGCGACGGTAGTCGTTTTAGGTGAATGACTCCGCTTGACATCTTCCATCCCTAAATTGGATCTCATTTAACTCGTAAATTGATATCCAGTCATTTCTTTTTCCCATTTTTCTGTTTCTTCTTTAATTACTGTTATTGTTTTCTTTATACAAATGGAACTTCCAGCACCAATATCTTCGCATTCACCCGTATATGCTTCAGGACAAGTCTCTGTGAGTCGTCAAAAGTCATTAAATGATGTGTTGCTATCGGTGACTCGCCGCAAACGAGCTTCATCCTCTGCCAATCCACCACCTTCGTCTTTCACAGAGATCACTCGTAAACGTTCACTTAGCAGCATATTTGGGCGGTGGACAACCTCTTTCCTAGGTTCTACGCCTGCCCCTATTCACTTTTCACCAAACAAAACGGACTATGATCTCATTCGCAAAATTGGTAGGTAGGAACAAGACACCTTTCCATCATAACATTCGGTAGGATCTGGCGCTTCCGCTTCTGTATACTCCGCAATTCATCTGCCTACTAAAACCAAAGTAGCCATTAAAGCGGTGGATCTTGAACTGCTAGACGTCAAACATGACAGTCAGCTAGAAGCGTTACACAAAGAAATCCAGATCATGTCTTTGTGCAGTCACCCTCATTTACTTTCTGTATACCAAAGTTTTGTGTCATCCACCCACTTGCATATTGTGATGCCGATTATGTCAGCTGGTAAGACATATGGTGATCAAGACGTGTACTCAATCTCTTTAGGTTCTTGTCATGATCTATTGGCGAAGCACTTCTGCCATGGATTGGAAGAGCAGTGGGTGGCATGGTACGCATCTGTTATTGCTTCCGTAATTCGTCCCTAATATGGCATGTTAGCATTTTGAAACAAGTTGGCTTGGGGTTGGAGTACCTTCACCAAAACGGCTTAGTTCATCGTGATATTAAGGCTGCCAACCTGCTACTGGACTATGATACAGGCGATGTTAAGCTAGCTGATTTCGGTGTCAGCAACTACCTACACCCCCTAGCTGCAGAAACAAGCTATGACCCCATGCCACTTCTGTGCGAGACACCTTCCGTCCCCGAGACATATTTATCTCCACACGACCTTCCGTCCTTGTCTTGGAATGACACAACACCAGGTGCTAGGCGCAAGTGTCATGATTTACAAGCTAGAAAAGCAAGTTGTCGTTCCTTCGTTGGAACACCTTGCTGGATGGCACCAGAGATACTTCACCAACGTGAATATGATACCAAGGTCGATATCTGGTCCCTAGGCATTACGGCCCTGGAACTAGCTTGTGGCCGTCCTCCTTTATGCGAATATGATGCTTTCACTGTAGGTACAAAACTAGGGTACGCTGTGGTGTTTTAATAGACTTTTTAGATTTTCCAGCGTATTATGCATCATCCGCCACCTACGGCTGAAACATCTATGGAGTTTAGTACAGATTTCCATGACCTTGTTGAAAACTGCTTGCAAAAAAACCCACAAGAAAGGTTCTCAGTGTCAGAGTTGCTGGCTCATCCATTTTTACGAAATGCCAAGCCTCCTCAGTATCTTTCAAAGGCTTTTCAGCAATATCCCGAGCTGGATATTCGCCCTCTAGCTATGACACGGAAACAAGATCGAATTCTAAAGACAAATAGCGTGGAACAGGAACAGTTTCAGGCCATGGGCTGGAACTTTTCCCCGAATTCTTCATGGGTTGGCCAACCGCTGCCAACACCCCTTGATACTCATCCCATCGCGATCAAAGACCGCGATACCATGTCACCGATCACACCAGAAGACGAAGTAGCTCATATGGTCGGAAAACCCGAACCCTACTAAGGGTAGACGCTGCTGCTCTCAGAATACCGAGATACATGTCCGTTGGTCACTCAATTTGGTACCACGGTATGGCTACCGCTAGCTGCGGTTTGTTTATAGGAAAATTTTATTATGATTGTGATTGAGAAATTTCTTGTTCTTAATTAAGTCAATTGTGTTATGCTCCTCAAACCTTGTTCATAACCATGCCAGAACAGAAGCGTTGATTGCAAAAGATGCATTGATGTAAATAGACGCTACTTGAATGGACTTCACAGTCGATCTAATGCGTATAAATAATGAGTGTAAGAGTGTCCTATCGAACTACTGTACAAAAAAACTTGTCTTTCGCGAGGAAGATAGAGTTCGCACTAATACTGTTACTTCATGGTGGTCCTGGTTATTTTAATCTTCAACAGCATTCTCCTATGAGTACATGTACAACAAACAATTAAATCTGTGATAGTGGATGACGCCGAAATCCATAAGTCTCGGGCTTCAACGCGAGCTTGCTCAAGAAACACTTTTGTTATGCAAGGAGAGGAGCTTCGACTAATATCAGCTATTTTTCACCCTCTGCAAGATAGCCTACTCCTATTAAAGCATACATTCACTAAACGCCTCTTGGTATGCGGTTTAAACACAAACTTTTGCTACGCAAAAGCAGCTTCACCAGCATAAAGTGTTTTCCCAAGCAACACTGGGTATAGCTCGCTCTCACAATTGGGACTTATATTCACCGTGGTAACTACTACTTATACTTGGTAAATTCAAGAGATCTTATTATACCACATGCGTATTAGCTTTATCTAGTGTGTTTTTGACATGCTTCAGCATGGGTAAGATTAGAGTTTCTCAAAACCATACTCTGAAGCCTTTCAAGATGACAGGAAATCAAGAAAGATACTTCGGAAGTCTAGAAAACTCTAGGAAATTTCGTCGGGCACTTCCCTCGGACACTCTCACTCCAATACTTTCGTCAAATCGCAATAATGAAATATAAGTTAAAAGCGTCCGAGGGTAGGAATGCCCAATTGTGAGAGCGCTTGATATTTGGGAGTACGCAACAGGTGTAGTAATTTGAACAATCAAAGGCTCAATATGTCATGAAGTATATTAGAAAGAGTAGTAGTACATATATGCTGATGCATTGTATAATCATAATTACATCACACCAATTCATCACACTGAACTAACAGTTATCTCAAAAGTGTCTTGGATTAGACTTATGCTCGTTCACGTCTTCCGAAAAACCTCACTATTGGGCACTTAATCTGAGGGGAAGGAGTGCCCGACGAAATTCCCAAACTCTACAAGCATGTGCCACTTGGACCGGGTGTCTCTCACGCAAAATCATAAGCCCTGGTTGTCATCCATTCTCTATGACGCACAAACGTGGTTTTCCCATGTACCACATGTCGGGCCTTTTTCATAAGCCCCACTCATTAGCGGGGCTTTTCACAGCTCCACTGTCGTACTCGACATTCTATTCATAGTTAAACGTGCGTAGCTATCTAGCGGATAGTCAAGTGAGTGACCTGTGTTCTGTTGCGTCTGCAAGGGGACTTTGAAATGACTTCTACAAGCACATATCGACTGATTGTACCATCGTCTCTTTATACGATCCTTTTCTCCGAGAGATTTATGACCCATTACAGATAAAACCGCATTAAGGAGAGTGAACGAAAAACAATGTGTCTATTGTCTGCTCAGTCCATCTAGGAGGAAGGATAAATTCTCCAGAAGGTCCAAATCTTGTCTTGCAGCAACGGGGTAATTATGAAAATACGCTGACAGATATTTTTCCATTATCCTTGTTGCCAGCTTGCGCACACCAAAACACTGGCTAAGTATAGACGCGACACATCCCAACTACACGCTAGATCAGCACTTCAATCGATTATCCAATGGTTTGTGCATGAAAACATCACGGCAAAAAGAGCCAAAAATGAGCTCATCACTTTGCAAGACTCGTAATTTCCTCGCCACTAAGATTTCATTGGACCAACAGAATACGAATGTGCAGTTAGCATGGCAATTGTGTCCTTACTCTCGTATCTATACGACTATGACATGAAGCTATTCTCCGAAGCACATCTGACATCCAGCTATATCCATCCATTTATGTATGGTCGTTTATCAGCAAAGAAGCCCGCAAAAGTTGCGCGTTGCTCGAACATAGTCCCAGAAGAATTTGACAGCGTTGTCGATCGAACCAGATCACAAACGTGACTTATTATGCATCATCTGGATATCGGTTCTCGTACATTGATGCCTGCGAAGAGGTCAAAAAGAACAGTTTGGCTTGCGAATTTTTTATCATGTTTTTGTGACAGAACTATCGCACCCTTTCTAGAAAAAGGAAATATCAAGAATTTGTACTAAGAGACATGTAAAAATAAAACCGCGACTTTACTCTCTGAATGACTGTAAAGCCCTGGTGGTGGATGTCGTTTGAATATGGTACTACTTAGGAAAGTACTCATGCATTCAACACGTCTTGCAAATCTACTCAAGTATGGTATTGACTCATCGAAGAACGTGGGCTTCTTTTCCCTCCGATATACAGCGAATTTGCGTGTTTACCATTTTTTTTTCGAAGTTGTGACGGCAAGGGTCGATGCAAAGAGAACTTTTATAGAAAAGTCTGTTTCTGAATAGACCCATGACCATGGGCATATCTGTCATGTGCATCATACGTT
The DNA here is from genome assembly GCA_000697495.1 of Saksenaea oblongispora B3353. NCBI lineage: Eukaryota > Fungi > Mucoromycota > Mucoromycetes > Mucorales > Saksenaeaceae > Saksenaea > Saksenaea oblongispora. The sequence continues at coordinate 111,510 of JNEV01001289.1, forward strand.
CTGAAATTTCATGGATCCAGGTCATTTACATCTGTCGCATGATACTTACTTATGGAACAAACGATCTAGAATTACCCCTGTTTGCATCAAGTATCCTTGCGCTTACCCTGTATTGTTTTAATAGTCATTACTGAGCAGGTAAAATAAATTGGTTTTGGCATAGGCTGTTGCCATTGTGGTACCCAACATTTTATTTATAGTTAATCATGTGCGGCTATTGAGAAAAGTGAGTACAAACTATATGGAAGAACGATTCGTCTGTAATGAACCTAGTCCATATGGGATATGGCTTATTCCAGTATAAAAGATTAATGAACAAATAAATCAGTAGATGCAGTCCCTCACATTCTCTCTATTAATCTTTTTATATCTCGGTCACTTTTCATGGTTGGCAATGTCGATAAATTAGTTCAAATATATTGGATAAAATGCTTTTTCTCCCATCGCTATTGACAGTATATACTTGTCCCTTTCTCTTTATTCTTCGAGATGTCAATGGTGATTTTATTTATTGTAAAGTATATAATAATTTCAACTCTGCCTGTATCATAGCTCTTTGATTGGCTTACTACCTCCAAGCATCTCTGTCGCAACCAAGTGTAGGTACTTTTACCTCAAAATACATCTACCAGTATCATTAATGGTTAGGACAACGATGGTGGTGGTTATTCAAGCTCATCTTGTTGTCTCTATCTTATTAATCTCAATCACCATCTATCGTAGACAATTTCATTGAAATAGAGTATGATACTAAGCTTCTGGATCTGCTATTAACTGTCAATTCGAATAGCGTTTATCTCTTGATGTACATGGACTGTGCATAATACATCTTGTCGCTATAACTTGGTGTAACGATGCATAAAAGATAAATCTTTGTCCGTGATGTGCGGTGTAGAGAAATGCTAGGCGGTTTTTCGTGATTTCCCCGGTATTATGGGGCTATAGTCGGCATATGTTTCAGCATCCAATCGTCTTCCCCCATTTGGATTAGTTCATGATCTACGGCTGCACAAAGGGCAGTTCACGATCAAGCCGATCATTTCGCAATTTTCGAAACAAAAAAGGAAATCGTAGTTTCAAAACAGCGAAGTATAAAATTTTGTTATCTCATTCGATATATACATCCAAGTACAATGTCGTCCCAAACGATACATAATACTTTTAGGAGGAAAACACAAGCATCATTATCTCTTCCTTTCTCTTCAAACCCGTCACCTCCAGATATGGAGTCGTTAACAGTGCACAACCTTCCTGATCGCAGCGACATGGAGTCTCCCAGCAGCCATGGTGACAAGACATGGACTGAGGACGATGTTCAAACAGATGTGCTATTTCCACACTTTCCATCTGGAAGTAATGACAAAGTTGATCTTGCTGCATTTGACGAGATGGTGGAAGAGCAAACGCGAAAGCCGTCTATCGCTACTTTAAAGCTGAGCAGGAGCATCAGTAAGCAAGGCCAGCTTTACGGCGAAAGCGGAAAGGTATAAAAAAATTCAGTCTTTTAGCAATTCAGACGACTGACTGACGAGATAAAAAGAAATCAGAGCTGGTTATTACCGAGACAAGTCGATATCGGATCTATTCTTCAGAAGGCAACCTGCAAACGCCTCAGCAGCTACTTAGCGAGCATGGTCGAGAAGTATTGGAAAATGTACTCCATTCTACCGGGTGGTGGGTAGATGCGCAGTGTCCTACTGATGAAGAAATGCGCGTTTTGAGCAAGGTAACAAGAAACATCTTTGCTCACATGTAGAGATCACTCACAGTCGGAGAAGATGTTCCGTATCCACCCCCTCACAACAGAAGATATCTTTGCGCAAGAACCACGCGAGAAAGTAGAAGTATTCCCGAACTACACATTTGTCTGTTTCCGTACTTTTGGTTTGGATACCTTTACCGAGCATATTCAACCGTATAACTTCTACATCCTTATTTTTGAAGAGGGGCTGCTGACGGTATGTTTTTGTATCAGCATTTATCTTGTGTTCATCGACATTTTAGTTTCATTTCCACCAATCATCACACCCAGAGAAGGTCTATCGACGGATGATGCAGCTGAAGAATCATATGACAATAACCCCGGACTGGATGAATTATGCTTTGATAGATGCTGTTACAGATAGTTTTGCACCACTTATCCAACAAGTGGAGATGGAAGCGGTCTCAATTGACGAGCTGTCAATGGTGCTGCGGAGATCGGAGCAAAGTGATATGTTGAAGCGAATCGGTCGGTGCCGAAGACGGTCTACGCAACTTGCACGATTGCTTAACTCCAAGCTCGATGTTTTAAAGAGTTTGATGAAGCGATACGAAGACAAAAAGAGAGAAGCTTCTACCAAGGATTTCATTGATGTACTACTATATCTTGGTGATATTCAAGGTAACACTATTTTCCGAAATCTGAGATTACATCAACGGGCTTTGCTTAAATGCTACTAACGATAGATCACATTGTTACCATGGTTCAAAATGTCAATCACTACGATCGAATTTTGTACCGAGCACATACCAACTATCTAGCCCAGGTGAATCTGGAATTGTCGCAGACTTACTCGATGACGAATAAGGTCATGAATCGATTGACATTCATGGCTACAGTGTTTATACCTCTCACGCTAATTTCTGGCTTGTGGGGTATGAATGTGCAGGTAATGAAATGTGATCAAACTAAATGTATCGGCTAATGCAATTTTTTAAGATTCCTGGTAAAGACTATCAAGATCTGGCTTATTTCTTCTGGATCTTGGGAGGGATGGCCGTCTATTGTGTTGCAATTGCGTATTTTGGGAAAACGGTGTCACTGCTATGAAAAAAGAATTACGGCAGATTTTACCAAAAAAGCTTTAATTTTTTGTTTCTATACGTGGGTACTATTGTTTGCCATCAGAAACGGAAGATGGATCAGGCGATCATTGAAAACGTCTTTCGGTATGCAAGGGCAGTACTTTACTGATTTTTTTTTGTGAAAGGTTGTGGTACGATACACAATGATTGTAAACAAATAGACTTTTTTGAAATTCTTGGCAAAACGTTTTCGAGAGATCAGTCTCGTTCGTTTTTCTTGAAGGAAGCTGTTTTAACTGGGCAATCTTAAAATGGAAATAAAGATAGCCCAGCATCGGTCTTTTGTATCTCAGTAATGTAACACTTCCAACACGTTTATCCGTAGGTGCTGTTCTTCCCGTTCTATAACGATTGGCCTTCAAATTAAAAAACCTATTCGACATCGGAGTTGGACGTGATCCCTATTTTTTCAAGCCTCTTGTTTGCTATTGCGGAGCACAAATGAACAAAAGAGGGTTAATTATCTATTTTTGGACATATATCGCTGTTAGATTGAGCCAGAATACAGCGGTATCAAAGTTTTTGGATCAGCAGCGAAAAGAGTGTGGAGTAAAAACAAGATGTTGCTGAGCATGTATTGCCTTGGATGTTCCTTTTGTGTTCCAAAGAAAATGACGTATGTTTAAAGGGCGATAAAGCCACGTGATCTTGTATGCCTCGAATAAATTTACGAGTCCTCGTTGGCCCCTCTTTCGAACAAACGTTCCCGTCTTTTTGTGCATCACATCGTGTACAAGAACCTCAACTTTTTTTTCAAGTCCTTGACGCTCCCGGACATTAATTTTTCATTGCTCCAGTATGTCAAATAGTGGCGATGATGCAGCCGCAAGACGACAGCGAGTGAGCAGAGCATGGTAACAAACAAGAACCAACAATGTAGCAAACTCACCATTGCAATTCTCATAGCGATCTGTGTCGTCGTAAGAAGATTAAATGTGACGGACTTGCTCCAATTTGTAGCAACTGTCAAGCGTTCAATCTCGAATGTAGCTACAATGATACTACCAAAAAGGTATGTCCACCTGGTCCCTCGACTTTTCATTTCCGAACATTTTGTCTAAACTTTTATCGTTATTTTTTAGAGAGGGCCTCCCAAAGGTTATATTGAAGCCATTGAGAATCGTCTCCACAAACTAGAAAGTTTTTTGGGCGAACTTGCAAGTGAGGACAATCCAAGGTCCCAGGCTCTCCTTGCGGAACTGAATTCTCCGCTCGAAACCTCCGCTGGAGAGCAAATCAAGACACGACCAGTGCGGCGTGGGGACCGTGGTCGACAACCATACGCTCGTCGACAAAATACAGGGAAATCAAAGATGAGTTTACAGATTGAGACACGGCCCACCAGTATGTTCCATGATGCACCAGGAACAAGTTCAACCTTCCTTGTGACCAGCCCAACCCTTGCTCAGCCACCTCTAAGTAGTCCTGAATCTGTTGATGACAGCACGGGCCAGCTCTCCATGGATGAGACAGGTACCCACTCAATTGTTGATTTTTTCCCACCAATTAAGAAGAGCGCATATATTAGGTCAAGTGCGGTACCTTGGGAAGTCCTCGGGCTATTACCTTCTCCAGAATAGTCGCACCTATCAAAACGGCGCTTTCCATTTCTCTGGCTGGGGTCATCGATCTTCGACGGATACGAACCGCAAACTGCCACCATCTTCCAATCCTCTCGAATTACCGCCAGAAGATTTATCGGATCATCTGCTTAAGCTTTATTTTGATCATTTCTATCCGTTCTTGCCACTATTCTACAAACGCAAACTCAATTCCTCTCTGGCAGCGCCAGGGGAACCAGTATCACCCCTTCTACTAAATGCAATCTACGCATTAGCCTCTCGTATTTCCCCTGACGAGCGAGTGCGGTCGGATCCGAATTCTCCTGACACGGCGGGGGACGTGTTTTTTGAACGAGCCAAACGTTTACTAGACGATTATTATGATATCCCAAAGATTTCGACCGTACAGGCACTTATTTTGCTGTCATGTCATCAACATGGTGTGATGAAAGCTCCACGTGCATGGTTGTATAGCGGCATGGTAAGGAGGAATGCTATTGAACTAAATGTGGGAGTCTAACGCTTTTCTATTAGGCGTTCCGTATGGCGCAGGATCTCGGTTTAAATCGTAACTGCGAACAGTGGGATATTCCGCCTTGTGAGAGACAAAGACGAAAAAGAGTGTTTTGGTGTTGTTTCATTGTTGATCGGTTAACAAGTGCGATTTTCGGCCGCTCATCAAATTTTGAGGAGCGTGATATCGATATTCCATTTCCTTCCACAGATGACGACGAAGAGATCAAAGCTGGTAACGAGTCGGACAATACACGACCTCCCGTGAAGATAATAGAGACGTTCATCCATCTGATCAAACTCTGTGATATTCTGGGTCATGTGTTGAAAAATATCTACTATGCGAAAGCAAGACATCATGGTCCGTCACATCACATCAACCACGTGCTGACAACACTTAACAGACAACTTACAAACTGGTACAACACTCTACCACCATCGTTACAGTACAAACTACCAAACACGCAACTTGGTGAAACCGGCCCTGACCCACCGTTACCTGTCTGTCAGATGCACATGATCTATTACACTACCGTAATTCTCCTGCACAGGCCGTTTATTCCCGGTCCAACCCAATCACGCTTACCAATGTCGTTGCCATCCTTCAAGATTTGCATATCAGCCGCCAACTCTATTCTCGATATCGTCCATATCATGCTCGGCGAGAATCATCTTAAATATGTCCTTGCTTATACCGTCTACTACGTCTTTACAGCAGGCATTATATTTATTAAGCTAGCGTCCTCCCACGACTCTGAGCAAGCGTTTGATGCAAAGGTGAATGTCAACAAAATTATGCGTGCGCTGGATGAGATCGAGGTGACCTGGACCAACGCTGCACGAAGTTGCAATATTCTTGGTGAACTAGCGGGCTTGCGCGATATTAATTTAGAATGCAATGAGTATGTACCGCAACCAGTCAACAAAGAAGTGAGCACACCACCGCCTTCGATTGCTGTTCCTAACTCGCCAGAGATGTCGAGCAAAGACGATCCTCGACGAACGCTCGAGCGATCATCCAACTCAGAAATTGCTGTGCGAGAAATGCAAGATGTTGCACCTGTTCAGCGAATGGATTATAGAATGCCTAGTGACAACCTTGCCTTTATATCTTCTCCGTCATCTGAATCATCTGGAGGCGGCCGATACAGCTTTGTTCCCGTAAGCGACACCCCTTCCATGGATCCTTTTGCCGCCCCTGGCACTATACGTGGACCATCACAACGACAGTTTGATCCCTTCGGTTCAGCTTTCTGGGGCGTTCCATCCTCGTTGGATACAGAGGAATGGAATAATTATTTTGCGCAAGGGATGCTGACCCAGCCGTACCAAGGCACAAATGTTCAACCTAATCATTCTCTGATCTCATCAGAGCAAGGAGGACCATCATCTTTGCCATCCTATTCAACTGACCGGAAGCAACTTCAAGGTGGTGAACAACAACACACTGATATGTTGTCCAATGCAACAGCCACACCTAGCCTTCCGGGGTCGCCATCACGTAGCGTCTTGCTGGGTTATCAGAACTCTTATACTACAGACACTGCTGCGGATGGTCAGGTTCGACTTCCACGACAAGCAGCCTCATCGTCCAGATCATCTGAATTATTGTATTGGTAAAAATTGGAGCTTATATTCTCGCTGTACATTTCGTTTTCTTTGCATTCCGCTTTTCTTTGTTCGCCTTTTTTTTATTTTATTTGTCTCTCTTATTTTGCACATGATAGATGTTTGTTATTTTCATATTAGATTTCGCATTTTCCAATTTAGATTAAAAATTTTGATATATCAATGTGAGTACTGTAAGTTAAAAGATGTGCTATGATCCTGCTCAACTTCAGCTCTGCAGGTAGCTGTTTCCCAACTTTATTATGCGATTTTCTTTCTATTTGAATTCAGTTCAAACGGATGATTGTTTGACTAGGTAAGATAATAGATCCACCTTGGTCACGACATGTTTCAACTCGAGACCGTCTTCGGATGTGACCACAGCGCTGGCATTTGTTTCAAAAAATCTAGTAAGCTGATCTAAAGGTGTATCTACGGTGATAACCTTGAATTTGCGATGACCACTCAAGTTGAAATGAAACATGATGTCGGAAACAGGGGAATTTGGCGTGGCACGTCCAGAAGCAATACGTGCCAATGCATGGCCCATGGTAAGAAGACCTATCAGATGGGTTCCACTAGTAACAGGCAACTGATCAAAACCATTCTTTTGCATCAATTCGATAGCTTCTTTGCAGGTTGTCTAAGAAGAATGATAAGTATCGCGAGAAAGGAGCCACGTGCTTACATTCTCAGAGGTGGAAACTGCCTTCTTCAGTCCCAAACTTCCGACCGTGGCGGTGCCATAATCCTTTTTGGCTCTGCTTTCAAAGCTTTGGTCTTCGAACTTCTGATCAGCAAAACCTTTTTCTCTCATCCAGTCATCGCTCAAGAATTTGGTCATGTAGTTTCTCACAGAGTCAGGCAAGATGACAACGCAGCGCTGACCCTTTTTAAGTTGCTTGGCAACTGCAAGTGCGCCTGCCATAGCCGTACCAGATGATCCACCACACAGCAGACCTTCCTCACGGATTAGCCGGCGTGCCATCAAGAAGGATTCCTGGTCGCCTATCTTGACCCATTCGTCCACCAGGCGGCGATGAAGGACATCTGGCACGAAATCGTAACCGATACCTTCAACTTGGTAAGGCCCTGATTCGGTATTGAGTGAGCTTGGTTCGGCAAGGATGGATCCAAATGGATCGACACCAACAATCTAGCATACAAGTTAAGTCACGTCGATGATGGAACCCTCCTTATGTTTACCTTGATATTGGGGCATCGCTCTTTTAATTTCTGTGCAAGACCAGTAATTGTGCCACCAGTACCAGCACCAGCAACCAGCATATCAATTTTGCCATCACAAGCTTCTAATATCTCTTCGGCGGTGGTGTCATAATGAGCGACAGGGTTATAAGGATTTCCGTACTGATCCAAGATGACAGCGTTTGGAATCTCTTTTTGTAACTTCTTCGCAACGCCAATATGCGACTCTGGAGCATCCCATGCAGCTTTTTTGAAGAAAAAAATAATCCATCAAACAATTGCCTTATTTTACTCAAAAGGTTTACCTTCTGTTGGTGTGCGAATGATTTCTGCACCCAAAGCCTTCAAGACATCCACCTTTTCTTGTGACATCTTTTCGGGCAAAGTGATGATGGTGCGGTATCCTTTTACAGCCGTAGCAAGAGCCAAACCAATACCTTAACAGATAGGAGTCGCGTAAGCTACCATAGTTTCCTATTTTTACAGTACTTACCAGTGTTGCCTGAAGTTGGCTCAATAATCGTGCTTACTCCAGGTTTTATAATCCCTGCTGCTTCTGCTTCTTCAACCATGCGCTTGGCAATACGATCCTTGACGGAGCCACCCGCGTTGAAGTACTCGCACTTTACCACTGATACAGGTAAGGTATAAACCAAGTTACCGTTTTGCCGTGCACTTACAGAGTTCACATTCCACACCCTCTTCTTTTCCAATCTTGTTGATACGTACAAGAGGTGTATAGCCGATGTTGTCCAAAATCGTACTTGAGATAGCAGGTGGTGGCGTACTATCAAAGATATAATAAGGGGCACGTCAAACATTCCTATAGTTTAATACCTCTTGACGTGGTGAAGTGTGCTGGAATTCACTGGTGGTACTGGCATTACGAGATTTGAAACGAAGAGCGTGAGAAAAAAGAAAACAACCGCACCATGATTGTTTGCTCGGGTATTTATGCAACGGCACTTTAAAACATTAACCTCGTGACCATGAGGGTACCACCTTAATACGACACATTACGACCATGGTGCACCGTGGGGCAGACAAAGTACTGGTTCTGGCGTTGCAACTTTCACGCAACGGCTACTATATTTTCGGACTCAGGAATAATTAAACTGCCATTTGCTCAAAGAAGGCATTTTAAGCTTTTTGGTAACAGAACTAAGACAATGACGAACACTTTCGTACAACAGAAAAAAAGCCTGGATTTCTCTTATTATTCATCGGTAACATCTGTCCTCGAATATGGCTATATTTAGAAGAATGCCCAAAAATTCCTCCTGAGTGAGCTTCACATCAGCCATGATTAACTAAGTCTGCTCAAAACTTACAATTTCAAAATGCTCAATCAAGCTGTTTGCCAATATACATCCATGCCATTCTTATATATTCTTTCTAACGATAGGAAAAGTAATGGCGAGAACCCTAATTGGAAAGAATTCATCAAGCAATGTCCTGAGAAGTATGGAGTTTCTTGGGTATTAAACAAAAAGCCAGATAATGTGATTCCATTACGGAAGTAGTAGAAAATGATGGTGAACGTTCAACAAAGTCTGGCTACCTGTTAGAGTACCTTTGGTTTCGTGCGTATCTATGTATGACATTTTTTAACCGACTAAAGTTTGTGAGGTAAGCAAGCATGGAATGCGGACCAATTCAGTCATGATATATAGTCCATTAGGATGTACGCTGCTTACAGAAATATATATGCTGACTTGAACTTGCCACAAAATTGTTACTGTGAGGTCAATTTTTGATAAATTTCCTGTTCTGCAGAAATGGATCAAAATCGAAACATCATTTCTCTATGACAAAGGAAGGAAAACCTCTCAAGATTTTCAAAAAAAAAAATACGGAACATGATGAGGTTATATATATTTAAATCTGAGTAATAGGTAATATTTAGTATGTCCTTCTTTTGCCTCTATAATGGCCTGGCATCTTGCAGGCATACTGCTTGACATGTCTGAGTTATATCATGTCCCTATGGCAGTAACAAACACAATTCCCGATAATATAAATACAGTCATAACTAGAAATTAGTTCCTGGTGTATCATCATCGAAATAAACCTCATCGTTAAATATTATTGCCACAAATGTGACAAAGTATTTACTGATAGACCCCGTCTGAGATACCATCTTGTGAGTGCCGAAGGTAGCAGCTTGTTGTTGGTAATCTGATTCTTCAATATCTTGTCTTTGACAGATGTGCAGTTTTTACCAGAGCGCTGTGTGCGTTATTATGAAAATGATGAGTACTGAGCTCCCTTCAGTATAAAAAAAAGTAGCTGACAGGAGGATATAGGTTTATATTTGTAACATCCACTGAGGCAGATGAAGATACAGATATCCGATACGGCTGTGATGCTTGCTCTAGCCATTTTGACAGTAAAGAAGGTTTGAGAAAACATTTTGAATTGTATATAGCGAAGTACAATAGTGTGGGTACTACATGATAGGAATTATTGACTTTGATTTGCAGAAACGTAAATATTCAAGAGAGGAAGGTGATGAAGAAGATAAGAGGAATATAAATAACATCCCCATTAGTAAACAATTGCTCAGCCATAATGTCCAGGTCCTTGTTACACATGGGAAGCGCTTGTTCTGCTTTGAGGATGGTGTTACACCAAAAAATTTGAAGAAAGAAGCTCGAGATTCCTCCAGGAGGATATTGATGCTTAGGGTGATGCTTATATAATTTGTGTAAGCTGAAATGTGAAAATAAAAAGGCGTTATCAAGCAATACCAAAATGACCAAATATTGCGCGCAAGTCTGACAAAACACAGTTATACTTTTATGTAAGTCAGATTGTCCTAAACAGCGACTTAATAAATGTTACTAGGAGGAAGTGTTGGAACAAGACATTATTGACCAAAAGCTACGACAGGAGGCTGGTAAAATCCCAGCGATACCAATACATGATGCTGTAAATTTCTACATGGCATACATAACTGTTTCTGTTTTTTTGTTGGGGCAGCGCTCTCTAGACTGTATTCATGGCAACTTAAGCGCAATACAGCTCGCTCATTCTATCAGTAGAAGAAATTCCTATTATTACATGCCTAGAAACAAGCTTAGCAGATATAAGAGGAAGATTTATTGTTTCATGTATTCTTACTAAGGCCGTAATTATTGAAGTTGTTCCAAAAGGAATAAATACAATGATAAGGGCTCAACCTCAGTGCTTCGCATTACTACAGGACGCTCTAACCCATACATTATTCCGTCCATTTCATATCATCTGCATGCGATCGATTGCTACAGACACAGTATCCTAGCTCAATTAGGCATTTAGGTTTCAAAGTTGTGGCCTCGTCAAAGCTATTGACGGGACAAAGAAGTCAAGTATAGGAAGAATATCAAGACAATATTGCAGGAGTGTACGATTTGAACAGATGAAGATCCCTATCGCAAGGAAAAAAAATAGATATTAGGCTGCGGGGAGGGTGAGAAGGAAGACCATAGAAGCTGTGCTCGTCACCTGTTGGCAGCCCAACCGGATTTTGCTAGTCAAAAAGATAACTTTGTGTGAGGAACTAGAGGAGAATCATCTGAAAAGTAAAGCTATCGTTAGCGATCTAGACCAAAAGTTACGCCTTTTACTCGGTTTATGCCCTCTTAAAAGATCAAAAAGTTATTGAACGACCCTGTAGGCTCGAAAAGGCAACCCAAAGAAGTCATGCCTAGCAATACGTACCCGAAACTGTAAGCATGGGGTGGGCTTTATCCGATGACACCCAACCCAGTGGGTTTCCGTGCTTGCTTTGTAAATCCAAATGACCTAGCAGCATCGTTCTCGCGCATGTGCTGAAAGGTATGGAGTATGTTTCTTGCAGCGTTCAGCAATGTTTCGGAGTGCGGAGAGCTGGTCCCGGCCGATCAAGAAAATACCATTCCCCGTGTACGGACATCATACTTTGTTGAGCCTGACATCGGCGTCTAGCACGTCCGCAGAGGTTTGAACATTCCTGATTAGTCCGAAATTCATTGATGTAGACCATTGTAACGTATTGCGAGAGTTTCCGGCGAAAAGTCTTGACAGGTACTGGTCAGTGTCCCACCTGCGTATGGCTGAAGTTTGCACCTCCATATGCCACAACGATATCTTCTTTCCTGTTCGTATCACCTCTCACACGCATACATAGCTCATGAAGTTTCCGCTGTGATCAGCGGTAGGTGGTCCAATGCAACGTTCGTTCTCGCGTATAAAATTGGAAAAGACGCTCGAAGTGTGGAAAGGTGGAGTACAGGCTTTCCACAAATACATGTTGGTTGGCCGTTTTTGATGTGGTAATCCCTGACTGAATCCCTTTTATGTCAGGATTGTGGATATGATGGATGCGACGGCGTGAGGAGGCTTTGTTATGGAAGGCGAGCTCATGCCATTCCTTCGCGGATATATGCAAGTTTTGTCTGGGGAGCATCTCTGGACCAGCGCAAGTGCTATTGTAATCACTCAAATCCGTCATTCCTGGATCTCCCCAAACATCCGCGTGTGAGGGCCAATAGGCACGTTAGTTGGTGTCAAAGGCTCGCGTTTTGGTCGTTTAGGTCTTGTACATAACACGCTTGTGCCGATTCCGCCCGTGCTGATATGGCACTTGAACCATTTTTGATATCTAGCTTGACCTTCGTTTTCAGGGTCAGGCCACTAGACACCTTGGATCTTGGAAAAATCAAACGCTTCTGTCCACCATCTGATTCTGTTGATGTGAAAGCCATGTTTCGAGTCAATGAGTCGATGCGCAGCGGGATTATCTCTATTAGCCAATAGTAGTAGCTCACGAAGAGCTCGTGTGTCAATATCAATGTATCGCTGCGTGAAAAAGTGTTGTGGTACGCATGGTACAAACGATTGGGTCCTCGACGTTGTAGAAACTTCTTTGGCCGGAAGGTGCCAGTGCAGATTTTTTTTCTTATTCAACAGACCTTAGACATTAGGTAGACAACAGGGTCGACGGTTAACGATGGGAAGATGCCTGTCAAATCCCGATATTCTATAATGGTCTGGATAATCTCAGCTTACAAACGTCTGCGTTCTGTCATTGAAAGGACCACTGGCTGTATTCTCCACTTCTGAGTCAGCTTGTCGACAAGCCTTCATGCCCGCCGGCGGCTGGGATGTTTAGTAGACTCTGCGGTTGGAACAGCGCGTGGTACGCTCTCAAGGACGTCGAACATCGACAAGAGAAAAAGGGAAATATTCTTGTGTCTGCTTCTTTAATGTTTTCTTTGTCATGGGCAGGGGACCAACATTGTCGCACAAGTGCTTGTAGACTTCTTGTATAGACCCAAGCTCGTTAAGTGTAAATCTTGGCGTACCCCGCACGCCGATGGAATTCACTATTTGGCGCACAGAAGTAGGATGTACCCAAGGGCCGACTTCTTCTTTACCCTTTTCGTCTACTTCTTCCTCGTCTAAGTCGTCCAGATCTTCAGGTGACAAAGCTTCAACCACCGCCGTAGCGACATGCCATAAATGGGATTCCTTGACAATGTCTCTGTTATGACATATCTAAGGCGAACAAAGAATCAGCGTTTAACCCGTTTGATATAATGAATGGATATGCGCAACAAAGAATTGGTCACCTCACGTCTGGCAGACTATCCAAACACCTGGTTTAGACCAGCTCTGTAAACCAATGGTAACTCTGCAGGTCTTTGAAAACGATATATATCAGATGTTTGTTGTAGCTGTGGATCAGCAATTGGTTCTGGCTGTTTCTGTTTGCCGAAGTAATGTCACAGCGTTGTAACAAGCACGGAAAAAGTTTCGACTAAGGTGAGGGACAAATCCCATAGCTTCTCGAAGTCAAATTACATGGAGAATTACATGGAGATAGACAAGCTTCATCGCTTCAAATCCTGCTCGTGTCGTACGCTGAACTGCATCCTGGACAACAGCATTCGCTGCTTCAGGCCGACGAAAACTTTCAAAACTGGACTTGATTGTAAAGCTGGTCCTTTTCACCATCGCCTGGTCCGCCACCTTCCGGAGGCGGGTTAGGCTTTCTTCGTTTTGGATTTTTTAAGCAACTTTTTTGTGTATGTCGCATAGTATGGGATATGAGATTTCCGTTCTAATCAACAGCACCACAATCGCATGATCTCTCTTTTACATTTTCGATCACTGGAAGGGCTAACCTCAGCAGAACCAGAAAGCATTATAGATACAGAATTCAACTACGCTAGAGATTAATATATGGAGGTAATATACTGCTAAACTTACAGGTGGTTCCAGCAGAGCTCCTCTGCTACACCGAAGACGAACCATACTTTTATCGCTCATATTTGATCTATAACATGGTAAGCTACTAGCATGTGGATTGGTTTTCGTTACATCAGTTACCGAACACGTTCAGTATCAATAGAGAGGATACAGAAATAGTAAACTTGTAGATAGCTGATTATATATTGATGTTTTTTTTCTTTGTCCATCACTGTGGGAAATTATCTTGACCGCCTCAAGATCTTGGAATAGTCTTGAAAAAAAACCTATGCAAGGTAGAAAATTCAAGATAGTTTATCGTAGTGTACTTTCCTTGTTCGCACTGATTAATTGCTTGATGCAGGCCACAGACTAATCTAAACATAGATGATTTCCAGTTCCCGTCTCTTATTTTTTAATGATCTTCGATATCTCATAGATCTAAAGCTACAACCAAAAACAAATTCTGACAGTCGAAAACAACAGCCCACTTTGCTAAGAATCCACAGTTAACAGCGCCAACTTAAATTGTTTGACGTCGCTATTGACTACGGCCCGAAATGGCTCTATCAGATTTAATCAAGTAATTTACATGGCAGGTAGGCCCATCAATATCAAAGCATGAATCTAGCCTATCCATAACCACTAACAAATGCCACAGAAGTTGTAGAAACAAGGAAACTTTTGAACTGTGGATGCTATCAAAAGATGGATAGTTTATCTGTCTCCTGCGCCAAATACCAAGAGAATTGAATTACTTCAGAAGGCTTTTAGACGTTTCAAGAACATTCTTAATCGCTCTGTGCGCTCCTTCTGTGTGTTGTGTGATACGAACCTCGAGATGAAGATGTGACTCCGCGTACTGGCCGGCACATTTCTCTTGGTATTGTAAGTCAATGTTTCTTTGTCCAACGTTGGTGAACTTAGCACATACCAACTGTAAATCAGTTTTTGTTACCTCTTCTTACTCTTCGATGCCCAGACATACTGGCTATACGGCAGTGCCGACAGACGAAGTTCCGGACATCTCTCAAAATGAAACAGAACAAGCTAACTGTGTAATGGATATCAAGGGTATCTCCTCTAGAGAATCCTGCTTAGTATACACTGAGTCCAAAGATGTTAACGACAACCACGACCTAAGTATTATGCAGACGAATGCCAACCATATTGTCCTAGCATCGGAACATGACAAACACACTCACAATTTTTTGTCAGAAACTTCACAACATTCCGCTAATGCAATTTGTAACTCTTTTTACATTATTTTATACAAAGCTGACGATATTTTGTAGGTTCAATCACCTGGGCTTTGACGTTTCTGATAGTCCTTATTGTGGCTGGCTCTATTATCCTTATCACATTCGTACAGAGTATTGTGGAAGTTGAACGAGGCGCAACTAAATGTGCAGACTTATCTACGGCCGATTTTAGTGTTGTCATTGCAAGTCACTTGATAGCAATGATGAAAACGTTTGCTCCTCGTCCTGGCTCTCACAGCTCTGGATATTTTAGGGTCATTCCAGGCATTCAGGAGTTTATGGACGTTCAAAAGGATTTTGAGGATCCTATAAACATTCAACGGAGTATTCTGAGTAACGACGAACCGTGGCTTCCTGTACACCTCTGGGAAGATACCGAAGAAAGTTCCATAGCTTTTGAAAATGATCGCTCTATCGACAGTAACAGAGAGTTTGAAACTATGAAAAATTCTTGTGGTCCTACATTTGAGGATGGTCAATCCAGTCCTCCAGAAAACGAACGTAATTTTCCCATACATCACCGTGGTCCCATATACAACTGTGATGACAGCGAGACCTCGCCGCCGGAAAATTATCGCAGACTACCTACGCATCGTTGCTACTATCCAGCAAAAATGCATGGAAACAGCATGATGGGACATAAGGATGCTAAGCATGGTATAGGAAAGCCAACAAACAAAATACTGAAAATTAATGAGCTCATAACTAGATCATGGTCAGAGCCTTTGCCAGCGTCAATCCCCAACCGTAACAAAAGCGCACGTTCTCAATGTTTCATCAGAAGTGTTCCAACGCCTTCGGATCAGTGTGGATGGCAACCATGCTCATGGCGCGGATGTAGTTACTCTCACAAAATCAGACGACCTGTCACAAACTTCTATTCTTATTCGCGTGAACATCAGTGCTTACACGCAAGACCTCTTGGAGACTGCGTTCGTCCATTCACATGGAATCGAGGAGGCTCTTCCATATAGAGTCTTTTTTATTGAGATCGGAAGAAAGCGTCCACGACATGGACACAAAAATCACACTCTCTCGCATAATCATTACCCACATCGTCAATTAACATACACGATCGACATTATTTTCCCTCTAAATCAAGCCAGATATGATGGGATAGCTCTTTCTCTGAAACGAGTAGCCCGTGTAGAAATAAAAAATCTTGATGTCAGGTTCAGCACAGTCGAAATTGAGGTGGGCGATGGTTCCATTGTAAGCACGGTAATAGATAATATTTCTTGAAATAAATACACTCAATTTTTTGTAGTAATTGGAAGCTATTTCTATTTATATGAACGTTCTACATGGTAACATTACTGGAACATTCGCAACATGGCATTCCTTTCTCGCCGGTACACTGAAAGGGCATATAGACACAAGATTGAAACCGCTGTCTGACACAGTCAGAGTTACAGCTGCATCAGTACATGGCGGGGTATCGGTTACTCTTCCAGAAGATAGATACAGTGGTAGATTCCAGGTCTACACTAATACTCAGGGACAGTTACCTTTGATCTACACCTCTTCACCTGAGCAGCTTGCATTTGATGATATGGCCAAGGACTGGCTCCAGGGCTGGTATGGCCCCGATTTTTTAGAAGCCAATGATCTTTACAGATTGAATGGCAAATCGTATATAAGCATTTGCTCACAACGCAATAGCGCATCGCTTTCCTTTATGAATACGACATAGTAAAACAGAGAAAGGAGCATTCTTTTGTGTCACAGCTGTGTATTTCTTGCTTTCTTATCAACTCATTAAAGAAGATACAATACAGCTCCTTTTAAGAAGTAGATGTTGCTAAACATCTTTCCTAGTTTTTTTTTTTTTTTTTTTTTTTTTCAAAAAAAAAAAACCCCCTCTAGGATCGCTATCTCTTGTACTGTGTAAGCATGTCAGAGAATACATTCATACTTTGAGGCGTTGCTAGGCTATTCGAATGCCCACCATTAAAAAAAGGAGAATCGCAAATAGCGAAGTTTTGCTAAATGCTATTTCTTGAGATGGCGGACACCGTTTCACTGAAAGAAGTTCTTAACCTCTCTTGGATTCTATAAGACACTACGTATTCATACATTGCTGTTATCTTCGTATTTGATTTTTTGCTCCTGTAAAATTCCTGATTCTGCAATGACGGTATACGTAACAGACTGATAATACATTGCATTCTTGTGGACTAGCTAATTCTTTTTTTTTTACCATTTCCGAACGTACGGCCACCAGCAAGCGTCAAATGAATAGGCTTATCAATTTATACTCCGATGTAGACCGTGGATATTTCGTATGTAAGCACAACTTTGCACATCACGCCAGTGGCAGTATGCATGCATACTTTGTGACATCAAACCTGTGCTGGATGAAGCCTGGATCCCCTGGATGGGTGACTGTAACATCTGCGTACATATGGTACAAAACAATGTCCTCAGTTTTTGGGTAGGAGGCATCTCACGTTCCATAAAAGCTGGTTTTTTAAGTTTGGGTTAGTTCTCCATTGATTTGGTCTAGAGCTTAATTAAGACCGTGGCGCCAGCGTGCATTCTGGACGTGCGTTCTCCTGGTCGAGATTGGACTAACACAAAGAACCTCTTGCTTTATAAGCCATGCTGTACTATCATTTAACTGCATGATCCTTTAATGATTGATCCTCAGAAAGAACTTGTTGGCGTAAAGCATTGAGCTTAGGCCATGTCTCACCAACATGAAGATTTATTTATGGATATGTTGATGCATTTAAAGTTCTCAACGAGTAATTCAACCCCGGCACCGCCGTCTGATTTTTGTGGTGGAGCAACTGCGTTGCACAGGTTATCGAGATATACACTGCGATAGATAGCTGTAATTGGCTATGTACGTGCCGAAGGTTTATCCTCGATTGTGTAGAAGCTATATTGCATTCATCTCTTTTCGTATCCATCTGATGTTACAGAGCTAGTACAGTTGTTCACATTGTACTACAGTTACGTCCACAAACTCCCACCATCCTGGAAGAATATGCATGACGGTTTCCTTTATTCGCGCTACCCGCGCCCTCCGTGATGAAGCTTTGAGTTTTTTTTTTTTATCGACTGTCATTGATTATGGGACGGCTTTAAACATTTAAAGGTTGTATTGAAAGTAAATTTACTTCACCGACGGTGCAACCAGAGACTGGGTGATACGGATGTGCCACAAAGAAGACAAGGAAAAACGATTATGTGGTTCGGTAAACTGGCGGGTTTTTTATCCTATCACCAAAAAAAAGTTTGTGGCCAAAAGAAGATTTCTGAATCGTACCATGTAATCGTATTTACTAGGTATGATAGTTTAGAGTATCAACAAAAGGTAAAGAAATAATATCGAACATTGTTCTCGGCACAGACGCACTCCTTCTTTGAATGATAACGTGGTTTTCGTGATGTTCGCTTTTATTGAGAAGGGCTTCATAAAATCAGATTACCAGTACCATATTCCCAACAACCGTTATGTCACAGGTGATGAAAAATTCTTGATAGAGATCGATTGCTGTCGTATATGCATTGATACTTGCATCAATGAAGTATACGCCATATGCAGAAGAATGCATTTATTGATCTGAAAATGGCTGGCTGTTTAAGGAGCACCGAGTGGTCACATAGGGTTTAAACTTTTGTATACGATTAGAAGATATGCAACGGTGTGTTGGGAAACGATCTACATCAGTGAAATCTATTATTCAAACATATGTTACTGCTACACAAGCCCGCATTTCAACAATGACAGTTTTTTTGACATTAGTCTGTTGAACAATAATCCGAAAATAATATTTCTTACAGTAGAAGATAGCCTGTTTCATTGATCAGCCTTATCTTGTGGGGCTGAGGCGCATCACGTGAGAGTTTAAACTTCCAAGGCGCAGTACGGCAGAAAAGCCTTCAGAACATGGTTCGCTGTCAAGAATAGCTGCAGGTTTCAATTCCCAGGCTCAATGAGGCTAGGGGTTGCTGCGAACAACTCCCGTGATATCACTGATATGCTGTGCAATCCCTATGACAAGTAGGAAAAGCGCAAACCTATCCAATAAAAATGATGCCTGCTATCAAGACGTTTCTTTTCTATCTTGTATTGAGCGGCTAACAGGTAATACAATGGCAGAAAAACAGCATTGACTTACCGTGACCTTCTCACCAAACGTCCAACTGGGTCGCAAGGACGTCAGTGTGCTGCCGATAGACAGTATATCAACGCCATCCAGATGATAGAATCATGGACACGTCTGTGTCACGATTCTATCGTTCCCAGGTCAACCTTTTCTGTCATCCACTCTCTTGATTCGTCCGCTTCAGTAAGATTTTCGTATGGCTGGTATGAGGTCGTGAATAGAACCTATGACTTAATTCTATTACTGCACACGTCCAATTAGAAAGTTCGAGCTTAGAAGTTTATCGCGATACCCGGAGTAGATCAATGTAAATAGTTGCTTAATAGATTATATGTAATACCACCGGCGTCGACCAACTTAATGTTATCTGTTATGGTGTAGCAGCTGCTAGAAAGAAAGTACTCGATGCTTCGACTTAATAGCGATAGTCATTGAGAATGGAAATTTTGCGGCATTTCTTTTCCAGGGAATTTTCTGACAATCAGATCACACTACTACCAAATCTTTTTTTTTTCCTGGGTCCCAGCGTTGTCGTCGGATGACCTGCAATGCACAGTTTGAACTTTTATTTTTGAAAGGATCGCTGAGACATAATGCGAATAGCATGACAAGTATCGTCCCATAAATGGACTAGCATGCAAAACCCTGTGACATGTACGACGTGACTTCTGATCACTCGGAACTGTGACCCGAGAAAACGTGCACTTACAAAAAAAATCATGGACAAAAAAAAGTTTTCCAATTCCGCTCAATGCAAAACAGGCCAGGACCTCTTGAATTAGGAGTATTTTTTTTCAGAAACTACTCTCCTTCAAGAAGTTACTGACCCCCGTAAACAGTACTAACGATTATAAGGTTCGTGTGATATCATTCTCAGGCGAAGTGAACGGAAGTTTCTTGGTATCGGCATAGCCTCAATCAGGCACGTCCTTCACTAAACTGCCATTGAGTTCAGTACTGAGCAACACTTACTCCTATTGGAGAGTTGTTGTAATATGCTCACGTTCGTGTGTACACCTCCTCCAATGCTTGCTAATAGTACTTGGTTGTCTTGGATTCCAGTTACTCAATTTGTCTTTCTACCGGGATACCTCCTTTGTTATATTTATGATTTATAGAGGAGCATTGTTGCTTATATCAGCATGACCCTGGTGATATTTTTTTATGCTACTTTAGTACGATTGAGTTTACTATACATTGTCATTTGTGCATCGGTGATGTTCATTCGTAATGACAAGCTCATTGAGGAACAATACCACCATAGAAATCCGCCAAGGTGGTAGATTCTATGATATCACCAGCCCTTTCGTGGCTGGTTATGTTTCTGACACGTATCCAAAACAAGAAATAGGTCGATTGAGGAGCCACGGCACTTCCAAGCAGTAAGCACGTCATTTGATCAATGTGACAACAAAACTGCATGATAACCATAGCATACAATGTGCTACTCTGAGTTATTACCTTGTAACAATTCATTTAATACAACTTTTTCAACTTGAAACAGTCTCTTGAATTGATATATGCATATGTAAAGGAAAATTCAGGGTTTTCTGCAGTGCCATGTATTGGGGAACGGTATTGCATCGGAGAGAGAATATTTGAAAGGTCGACCGTGAATGGCTTCATCTTTGGGAGAAATAAAAGTAAAAAACTATCGTACCACTCGGCTAAAATTATTTGTTTTGCAACGGTAACGCGTTTTACCTTGTAAAAAGAAATAAAAATGGAAGTTGAGGGGCACCTTATCGGAACTGGATTTTCGTGAGAGTGGCAATATCAATTGCTTGTCGGCAACTAAATAGCTTCCGAAGGAAGCTTGTAGAATCCGACTACGTTGTTTCTCTGAATTAATATGCTTCTCGAAGATAGCATAAATATCAGCAAAACCTTATAATTAAACACGAGGTTTGAGTTACCTAGCTGAAAGTGGTTTGGCTGGTGGCGACCATTTGTGCATGGGAGAAGGTGTTTCTGAGTTAAATTCGATCATTGGTTAAATGAGAGACTTAGAAAAAGTTCCCACCGGTTACACGGCAGGGTAGAGATGAATTCAGGTACGTTACTCAGTGGTTGAAACTGTCTACGTTTAAATCTGTGCATTTGAGAGTTACTAGGAATGTACGACAGCCTGGACCACACGACCGATCCCATCGGGGGAGTAATCTTTTTTTTTTTTTTTTTTGATCTCGTGCGTTTTTTTTAGTATATAAGCTGTCTAATCAAGAGCGAAGTTGCTTCTTCCTTCTATAATTAAACTTCTTTTACGATGATTATTGATTCCTTCTTCCAAGAGTACATTGATCTGGATCGTATCTGGACACTCTATGATAAATTCGTATCACAAGTCTCTCCAAAGAAACATGGCACAATCATAGCCTCGGCATCTGCATTAGCACTAGGCTATTATGCCTACGACCGAATTATTCGACCACCACAGGCACTTCGCAATATTCCACATGTTGGCTATCTTGCATTTATCAAGTCCTCTCTGACAAGTGAACCTATCTCGCATTTTTCTAAACGCTATATTATGCCTATTATTGAGAAAAACCAAAGCAATGGTGTATACATGGTACAAAAGAGAAACACCCCTGAACTCAAAACACTCACATATCTTGTGTAGCGTCCAAATCCTTTTGGATGGGTCGTCTATGTGACGCAGCCTGAAGCCATTAAGACCCTTTTGCTTAAGATCGGCAAGTAGATCCGCAGCGAAAATTATCTATAATCTAACACTGTTTACAGATGTATTCCCGAAAGTTGATGTAGTTCATGGAATGGAAGGAACTTTAGGAACACGCTTTACGCGTGGTCCTAACCTCGTCTTTTTAAATGGTGCCCAATGGAGAAAGCAACGAAGGGTAAAAAAGAAAAAATATATATTCCATAAACACTCAATGCATCGCTAGATTGTAACTCCGGCTTTCCGCCGATCATTGCCTGTGCAAATGTTTGGTACACTGACACAAACCATGTTCAAAACAATGGATGAAATGGGAACAACTGTAAATATCACCAACCTAATGGAACGCTGGACTCTGGATGCTATTGGAAAAGCAGCATTTGGTAAATAGTTACTGTCGCCAGATAAACAATAACTTACCATACTCTAGGGTTCGATTTTCGTGCACTGGAAGATGAGCATGGTGACTGGGTTGTCACCTATAATAATATTATGAATGGGCACGTTGATCCTTGGTTTGTCTTTTTCCCAAAACTGGAGCAAAAATTCCTATGGATGTTCCCAAAAAGACAGAAGATCCACGAAGACCTCACACGGTTCTTAAAGCTAATGGATAACCTGATCGAAAGCAAACGCAACGAAATTCGCAAGCGAAAAGAGAACTTGGACTTACTCGACAACGAAAAAGACCTGTTAACTCTACTGATCGAAGGCGAAGAGCAAGAAGGTGTTTTGACCAATGAAGAATTAAAGGCAAATGTTTGCGTATTCTTCGTGGCAGGTAATGCAAAAATCCTTGTCTTCTCGTTTAGTTAACATTTAATTTCCATAGGGCATGATACAACGGCAAATGCTTTAGCATTTATCATTTATTATCTTGCCGTTCACCCAGTAAGCAAGCCCTGTGAACCTAGTAAGGTTTTAGCTCACCTCAAAAATTAGGATGTTCAACAGAAGGCACGAGAAGAAGCAATCCGTATTCTAGGTGATGGTCCTTATGATGTACTACCCACAATCGAAGATACAAAGG
Source organism: Saksenaea oblongispora B3353 (assembly GCA_000697495.1). Taxonomy (NCBI): domain Eukaryota; kingdom Fungi; phylum Mucoromycota; class Mucoromycetes; order Mucorales; family Saksenaeaceae; genus Saksenaea; species Saksenaea oblongispora. The sequence goes on from JNEV01001289.1 coordinate 134,552, forward strand.
AAATGAAATATCTCAACATGGTGATGAAAGAATCGATGCGACACACCGGCCCCACTGTCGAGATCTTCCCACGCCGTTTACAAAAAGACATGGATATTTGTGGAACTTTTATACCCAAGGGAACGTTAGTTTCCGTAGATGTACATAATATGCACCACAGCCCACACGTTTGGAACAATCCTGAAAAGTTCGATCCTGAACGATTTGCTCCAGGCGGGGAGGCTGAAGAAAAAAGTGGGATGGCTTGGATCCCATTCTCCAATGGCGGGCGCCAATGTATCGGGATGAACTTCAGTTTGGCCGAGCAACGGGTGGTGCTCTCAATGATGTGTAAGTTCAGATTTTGCGGACGACTAAATTCCTTCTCGATGACTCATCTTTTTTAAACTTAGTACGAAAATTTACCTGGACCTTGCCGGATAATTCTGTTCATAAAGATGGATTACTTACTGTTCACCGTATTCTTCAATCGGCTCAAAATCTTGAAATTAACTTTGTAAAGCGCTATTAATAAACCTAATGTATGATACCCCTTCTTCCTTTCTTATACATACACACACGCTTCTTCAATCCGGCGCCAAAAAAAAAAAAAAAATTCAAAACATGTGCGAGGGATAAATAGAAACCACAAGACGAGATCCCCCTGCGACATAGAAGGGTGTTTGCGTTTACAGACTTCCTACCACGCGACAAAAAAAAAGTGGTGGGGTTCCTAAAGAAGTATAATTTATTTTTCTCTATAGACTACGTCTGTTGTTATATATCAGTATCTAATTATTTTTCGTTTTTTTTTTTTTTTTAGTTTTTTTGTGAAAAAGACTGAAAAAGATTAAAGATTCTAAAACGAAAGGAAAAAGTACAAATGATGATGTATCTATAGGCGTAAAACTTTTTGATGTTTTGTTTTCGGAAAGGGGAGTTCATTAAAGAGAGGAGCCACATGGCCGCCATGTTTTGTCAGTCTATGTCTAGGCCCAGTGGAAAAGGGGTGAGTGTTGGTGGATCACCAGCTGATCGACAAACTTTTGATTTTCATTTGGTGATATTGTGACAGGCGAAGTGATCTGATAATTGATCGAAACGTTAGATGAGGTAGACGAGCATGACGATGATGAGCATGATGGGGAAGGTGGTGTAACCAATGATGATAGGTCGTCAGTAAAGCTGTCAACGTAGTTTAGCATCGTCAACGTCATTTCAAGTGCTTGAGATTCTGGCTTAATCGCGGAGATTTTCGTGGGCATAGTATTTTGGAGAATAGGAGACAACGGTGCTTTTTCGCATAGGAAAGAGGTGCAATTGAGAATGTGAATACGAAGTTCTGGCAATGAAATACGTCGTGCGGGATCAAGGCAAAAAATACGTTGTAGGATGCGATCGAGCTCATTAGAGATGCATGGAAACACTTTACGGAAGAATCGACGAGGTCTTTGGACGTACGCTGAAAAAGTTGGGTCGGCAAGGTTAGCTTGTTTCCACGGATTTCTTCCCGCAACAAGATTGATCAGGATCACACCAAGGCTCCAAATATCGTTTAATTGAGTACTGTACGCTTTGATGCGTTGATTATTTCTGATGACTCCTCCTTGGCATTCTGGAGAGAAGTAGAATGTCGATCCACATCCAAATTCTGCTGAAACGGGTTGTGTTGTTGCAAGTCCAAAATCAGCCAATTTAACGCATCGATCTATCAGAAGAATGTTTTCTGGTTTTAAATCCCGATGAGCAATGCCGTGCTGATGACAGTGCTGAACAGCATCTAAGATCTGAAGGAAAAGGTGTCGGACGGTTTGGTTATCTGGTACAGAGAATTTTGTAATTGCTGCGAAGAGGTCGCCACCAGGCATGTATTCGAGAACGAGGAATATTCTGTTATCTTCACGGACAACCTTTTCAAATCCAACAATATTGCGGTGTCCACTGAGGCGTGAATGTAACTGAATTTCATTTTCTGCTGATTTTACGTTCATAATCCACTTGACAGCGTAACGTTTCCCTGTTTTTCGATGGTGGCCAAGATACACAACGCCGTAGGCTCCAGTGCCGAGAATGGAGAGCAATTGTATGTTTTGGTTGTCGATACATGTGTTGATAAGTAATTCAGGATCCATGGGGTTACTTTGTGAGTCAGATAAAAGCATTGATTATTTATATGAAAGAAAAGTAATGAAATTGATTCGTTGTTTACGCTGTAAGGTTATTTAAATACCATTTCTTAGGTACAGACACGTTCCTAATTCTTCGTTTTGGGAAATCTCCTTTTTTGCTTGTGTAAAAGCACAAAAGCAACAGACTTCTCTGCCCCTTACTTTAACCCAATATTCCTTAGACAAGTAAATACCCTTATATGGACACATAGTAACATTTTCTCCCCATGGACGACTCCCTTCCTGTCGTTCGACTACGACGGCAAAAAAAAAAAAAAAAAAAAAAGTAAAGGACGAAAGAAAAGAAAAGAAAGCCATTGTATTCTCCTGCACTTCTCCTCGTCATCATTTCTCCTCGGTCGGACGCACAAGCATGTTCCTACGTGAATTTTATATAAGATAGTCTTTGCAAAAATCAGCGGACTACACATGTATTTATTCTGTCTAACCGCCATTAGATTCCTTGTGAACAGGAGATTAATATCACTTTTAGCCAAAAAATGACAGAGATAAGTGGCGAAATTAGCTGGTTTCGGCACATTTAGTGATGGCCAAAAAGTTGTGACGCATTTCCTGTTATTCTTCTGTTACTTTTTTTTCTTTGTGCAAACAGGTATATTGTGCCTTCGGTACACGGGTTCTGGGGGTCATAGAAGCACGTTTCTCCCTCCAGGGGTTACAAATCCCTCGGAAGAATCTTCATTTCACAACCCTTTGAGTGAAAAAAAAAAGAAACCCTGTATCGGTTAACCCTCTAGCTACGTGTTTAATAGCGATACAGTAAAGCAGCCCTTACCGATACATAGTTGCATGTTTTTTTAGAAAACACATATGGGGTCAGTACAGGAACAGCAATTTTTTTTACTACCCCGGCAACTTTCCTCAAGGGATCGCCTTCTTTCGTCATATTTTTTGTGTTTTGCCGGGATAACTGTCTTTCTCTGTGCTTATCTCCGAGAGAATACCATGTTCACAGAGATATCCGAACCACGATCCTCTTGGAGATAGGCAGGGGACTCGTATGCCGATGATACTCCACATTTACAATCCATCATTCATCTTGTGCAGCAAATTACACTAGAAAGATAAGGAAAGGTTTCTAGAGAGAGAGCACTTAGCACCTGTCCAAGCACACGCCAGTTCAAAAAAAAAAGTTGGATTCAGTTGGATTTTTCTTGTTCTCCTCCTCCGACTCGTCCTATATTTCCGTTTTCTACTTTCATCATCAGTAGCGTTACTGTGACACTCTTGTCTAACACAGTTTAGGGAGAAATAAGAACCAGTAGAGGAAAAAAAAATAGTCTTTTTTGTACTTCAGATATTCCTCCCTTTTGCTGTCAATGGAAAGTTTGCGAATAGAGTTTCATAAAAAGCGTACGATATGTGCGTAATCCAACAATAACGTTGGATTTGCGTTTTTAGAAGGCTGTTTGCTCTGGATTACTAGGGGTAAGCCATTAATATTTTTTAAAACATGAGCATCTCGATGAAAACCAGCAACATATTTGCAATGAACCATATATGCTCGATTTGTCTCCTTGTCAATATTGCGAAATTTGGAAGAGGAACGTAATATTTTCACCAACTCTGGAAGATTCTAAAGAAAAATAGAAAAATAGAAAAATAACTTTAAACATGAGTACGCGGATGATAATGATATGACAAATTCGCCGAAATTTGCAATCAGAGCAAGGTAACTCCAGTTATGGTGGCACCCATACAAGGCTAAAAGAAGTGATTGGGAAAACTATGCGCCCACAAAACACCGTTTTCTTAAGGCTTAAGCAACAAGTCAAACTGTTCTTTTCCTTTGGTCTTCACCATGTTAATATGGCATCGAGGAACATAACAACTTGACTCTTGTCCCCTTCATTATGTCAAATCGGTAGCAAGGTTACTATTAATTAATGAAGTTATGCTTACACTCGTGGTAGACCTTTTAGAAAACGATACAGCATGGAATGTATGATCCTTCTGGGGTTTGTCGATAAAATTGAGACGTTGAATTGGTCATCTTAATTAAAAAAAAAAAAAAGAATTCGCGTAATTAGCTTGCTTGGGCGGAATACGCAGTAAAATATCAACTATCCAATGCTACACAGCACAAAATCTCTCTGCCAAACGGTTTTCCATTTTCATTTCGGCTCATGTATGATTTTTTTTTCTGGTAAATCAACGCTAGGATTTAGAGCACGTGGATGAAGAGCTATTTAACTATAGATCTGCACCAATTATATGTGGACCGTTTAGATTGGTCTTGCTAATGGCGTGTAATATGGTCGAGCTAACTTAGATATGATTCAGGACTGATACGTCAAACACTATTTGCTTCCCAAAAGAGTAACAACCACGGATCACCTTTAGTTGGTCTTTTAAACTTAAATGTATATACCAGTACGGGATGCTCAAAAAGAGATAATGGAATTTTACATGCCTACGTTTGCCCTATTTTTTTTTTCTGGAGATAGTTCTATTTATGATTTGTAATGACACCCACTTGCTGTTACTTGCAGACGATTGTCTCCGCTTCATTTCAGCAAACTGTGCGACCGCCGTAATTATCCCTGACTATGTAAAGTGCTATGTATCTGAGTAGCAGGTGAGAGGTCTGGGATCTTTAGCCTCTGTTGCATGCAGAAAACTAAGTTTGCGGGCTTATGTGAATACACGATGGTTCTATGCGATCACAGTAACAATACAATTTTCACCAGATTTGCACTGATATCCTTATGGAAAGACAGCATTTCAAAAAATTTGCCATATTAAATATCCCCGGTGGTGCATACTTGATTATAGTTTACGAGCTAAAATTGCACAGATTGCTAAAGATGCCATATGAAGTATTTCATGGAAAAACTAGACTAGATATTCTTATAAACTTGACTATATGCTTTCACTTTTGAACACTGCCTTAAGTTTACATCAGTGATGAGGAAATAGGGATACAAAAATGCAGATGTTTTTGGAGTACGATCTCCGACACGGGAGTTAGAGCAGAGTCAAAACCAGCTACTAAAAAAAAAAAAAAAAAAAAGAAACAGGGGCATACTTGCACACGAGCCAGAGAGTGTCGCATAGTCAACGATATCGTTATCAAGCAAAACCAATCGTCATTACAGCAAAACTGGTCTCGATTAAAAGCTCTTGTTTGCCCAGACATCCCAAACAACCGCCAACGTGCATATTAGTTGGTATCAATCAGTTACAGTTTCTGCAGAGCGTTCTATTTCTGTCGAATACGTAATCGCTGGGTAGCACTGAGTAAGTAAATAGGTCCAAGCTGAATAGCAGCAGCTTTTTTTGTTTTGTGGCATATGCAGCATATCTTACGACAGCGTTCATCGAATCATGTTTTTTTTTTCTTTGCAGGTAACGTGATGTCTTTTATTAATTTTTTTTATCATTTACCAGTACAAATAAAAGAAAATGGAAGAGGAAACTGTACAATATCTATGGCTTACCCAGTTACTTAGTATTGACCGCTACCAAGCCCATGTCTCTCTACTGCTTTCTCCACATCAGGGACGTTACGAAGGTCACCATATAACACCACGGATGCTTTCCCGGAACCACCACTAGAGACTTTCACGGCTCCTCGAAGCACACGACCAGCAACGCGTCGTAATTCATCCAGATCGACTCGGTCAATATGTGAGATCATCTCATCCACGCTTGTCTTCTTTCCATGCACCTGAATCTGCCGACCCAAGTCTTCCAGTTGTACCATACGACTTTCTAGGTTCATCAGCAGAGAGCCCTTTAGTTGATTCTTCGCACGATTCAACTCGGGCTCCTGAACACCCGAGATACCCGCATCAGCACGAGATACGAGATCCAGCTCTTGGCAAATCACGTCTACCAGAGCAGAGGTGTATTTCGGTGGACACGATCCAGCGATCCCGAATAAACCTGAATCCGTATAACAATGGTTGAATGCTTGGCAGGACTCAACCCAGAAATGCTGATTGAGCACGTTTGTGAACAAACGTGAGTACATGCCCTTTCCCGGGCCGCCTGCCGAAAAGGATCCTCCCCCACCCAACAAGATCTGAAGTGTTGCAAGGGCGTAGATATCGGGATCACTGATCGGCAGACCCTCAAAGGCAATATACACGTGGTTGAGCTGCACATCTGCTCCAATGTCCATTCGATTTACACCACCAATGTAACGAGATGATTCTATTGCTAGTTCATACGGCGTCGGCTCTGCTTTTTTACGGAAGATGGATTGGATTAACGATGGCTTCTCGGTCTTTTTTGGTAAGCGTCGCATAGCTTCTTTGTGTGTCATGACTGAATCCAAATTTTCTTCCGACTTTGGGATACTTCCGAAATGCTTCCACGCGAGCTCAACCACCTTCTCATGGGACGCACCACAGGCGGCGATCACCATGCGTTCGGGACGGTACCACGTCTCCATGTATTGCTGAACAACTGCTGGTGTCATCGCTTGCAGATTATCAGGTGGGCATAACAGGGGATTGCCAAGGGTATTGCCCTGAAAAGCAATGGTATGCAGAATTTCGGGTAGGATCATCTCAGGCCTGGACCAGATGTCCTGGATTTCATAAAGTGCTGTTTGCCGCTGCTCCTCTACCTCCATAGCATCAATAGTAGGGTGACATACAACATCGGAGAAGAGTGAAATTGCACGATCCAAATCTTGGGAGAAAATGGCAGCTTGATACATCATGGATTCCCGCGTCGAAGAGCACATGATATTGCCACCCAACGATTCCACCTCGGCAATTACTTGATCAGCTGTTCTGTTGGCGGTACTCTATAAAGCGATTCATCAACAACATCCAAAAGTATTTTCGTTTTTCTTTTACCTTGAATGCGAGTCTGTCCAGAATGTGACTCACGCCTCGTGTACGGTTTGTTTCATAGCGACTACCAGCGTCCACATATACGCCAACGGAACTAAAATGACCCGGCGTATTTTCGGAAGCAACGCGTATACCGTTTGGTAATGTGGTCACTTTACATAAGTCAGTGGTGGTTTCGGAATATTTCTGTTCTGCTGTTGGTAATCTATGAGGGGTCTCCATGTTTTTTTTAGCTTGTGATGGCACGCAACGTCAACCATTGTTTTACCTCTGTATGGTTCACAGTGGACTCTGCCCTTCTTAAGAGAAGGTTCCGGTCATATTTCAACAATGGAACAACACTTCTTCGCGTTGCTTGAAGCAGACGTGTTGACATGGCCGAAGGACAGGGTCAGGCACACACACACACGCACACACGGCAAAGTCGGTAAAAAAGAAATAAAACACTTTGTCACAGAATGGCTTTTTGCTCTCCGCTGTGTCAGCGGGCACATAAAGTTTTACCCCGGTTCCGATGTTCTGCCGGGGGGTTGGAGTTCGGATAGAAAGGATGACCTTTTCTTAAGCAGGTAACACGGGCGATCGACTCGAAGGCAGAATGATTGGTTATAGAAAGTACATAATTCATGTGACAAAACCCACGCAGCCTTAACCCCGCATTTCGTTAAGTGAAATGATACAATACTTGCTGACTGAGCCAAATTTGAACAAGTTACACTAAAAAGGCAAGCTTTCTTTTTTCCCTGTTCCTATTTCTTGTCCTTCTCTTTCCCCATTTTTACAAAGGCATGTCTAAATTCAGTTTGGAAAAACAGACCTATGAAGTCCCAGGTTCCAGAAAACCTGGACAGACAGGTAGATAGTATATACACTTTATCTATCCGTACTAAACTTTTCTTCCCAGGGATTTATCGTAATGCTCAGAGAACTGAAATTGAAGAGTCATTCTCACCCAAAGTGAAAACCATGTATGACTTATTTAATAATGGCAAGTATATTTATATTTCATGCATTCCCCCAACTAATTTTCCTTGCAGGTCTCAAAATATCTCGCGACCGTCCATGCTTGGGTCATCGTCCTATTGATGTCAAGACTGGAAAGAGAGGTCCTTACGTATGGGAAACTTTCCGACAGGTGTCCCATCGCATCACTCACTTTGGTTCTGGTTTGATGAATTTGATCAACCATACCTTGAATGATCCTCGCACAAAGCAAATCCCAATTGGTATCTGGGCTGTCAACCGACCTGAGTGGACCATGACCGATTTGGCGTGTGCTGCATATGGTCTTTACTCTGTTGCTCTTTATGATACACTTGGTCCTGACACAGTGGAGTATGTTGTGAACCATGCCGAACTTGAGATCATCGTGTGTTCGGCTGACCACATTGCGGATCTCCTGAAGCTGAGACATAAACTTCCTACACTCAAGGTCATCATCTCCATGGACCCCATTGAAGATGGCAATACTTCTGTTACAGGTGGAGCATCCAAGAGCGATATTATTAAGGCTTGGGCAGAAGAGAAGAACGTTTTACTATGTGATTACGCATCGCTTGAAGCTGCAGGCAAGAAGAATAAGCGATCACATAACTATCCAAAGCCAGACGATTTGGCTTGTCTGATGTACACCAGTGGAACCACTGGTATGCCCAAGGTAAAAAAAAAAAAAAAAAAAAAAAACCCCA